>JAYMTP010002051.1:0-21202 GCA_036897365.1 Geranium brycei
CGACTCCACCCCGTCGCAGACGTGCCTTGCGCCGCCACGAAACTCGTCAACAGAGGACAAGACAATCCTATTCTCTTTCGCGAAGGATATAGACCACGCCCATCAATCCAACCATTGTCGAGTATGTTTGTTTAAGAATTTGTAACACCACCTTCTTAATTACTCATAACCAAACTTTAGAGATAAGTTAATTATAATATGTGCCACTCTCAAACATAGAAGGTATTATTTTTACTTATTTTAATATATAGTTTTATACGAAATTAAAATATCTCATATTTAATTGTTGAACATACATCGAATCGAATTATGAGATTGAAATTAAGCGATTTTTCAAGTGTAAAACATTTACTTTTAGAGTCCGAGAGCGTGAGGTGGCCTCGACTACTCTCCCAATTTTATGTTATATTTGCTAAAGAACTTGTTGTGGCAACTTGTTCGACAAAGACGAAGATGACAATATACTTCTCAAGAGACATGTCATAAAAAATAAAATTGGACTTTAAAATTTACGAATAATTTGAATTTCTTGTATTATGTAGAGTATGCTCAACATAATATCATACATGAAAGTGTAGAATTATAAATCATACATTAATGTAACTCAACATAATATCGTAATAGTTTTCAAGGGGACACCCTAGCAGTTGAGTATCACATTATTTGTGATAAGGTCGAGAGTTCAATCTCGCTGAGAGGGATGAGAGAGTTTTATGGGTAGATAGGATTTGTAATGTAATTTTAAAACACATAATATATGTATGACTTTGGTGTATATCATTTCTCTCTAGTGAAGACTACTCTCTTCTACTGATGGACGTAGTCGAATAACATAAATTTCTCAATTTTGCTATTTATTTGTTTTACTTCGAGTACTTGTTTGTTTTCACATAAATATTTCGTATTATAACATTGTGAATAACACTCAAAATAATTACAATTTCGACATCAATTTAGGGATGGGCATGGTTCCAGAATCAGACTGGACCAAACAAGCATCAGACCTGATTGGACCCTCTGGTTCCTTAATTTTGTAACCATGCCCATAATTGTTATGTGAGGACTTGGTTCAATTTTGGATGTAGTTCTTCGTTCAGTTTCTGGTTCGAACCAATTGATTTTTTTATTTTTAAATTAGCCTTCATTTATAAGCCACGAATTTGAACCCGATTGATAATCAAAAAATTTTAATTCGCAATTATAAAAAATAACAGTAAAAAAACTAACGTTAAGATTTAATTATTACAACTCAATCGAAACACAAAGTTTGTAAACAAAATAAATAACATGTAAAGTTTGCACGTGAACGGCTGCATGCTCGACATGGTCAAACTCGAGTCGATCTAATTCTTTTTGGTTAATCAACAGTTATGAGTTTTAAAAATTAAAACTGAATCAAAGCTGAACGGTTCTCTCAAATTCAAAACCAAAACTGAACCATTAATAATGATTCATAATTTTCTAATTTTGAGTCTAGCAGCTCCAACCTTTATCTATTTGGAAGAAGAAGAAAAAATTCCCTATGTTATTTTGGTACGTGAGTATTTGCGATGTATAATTGTATGCATAAATTCATAATTAGAAACACAATTTAATAATTCTAGATAATGATGAAAGAAAAATAAAAAAACAAAATATCACGAGAAGAGAAAGAGAAGGAGAGAAATGGGGCGTAGCCCTGCAACCCTACTACAGAGCCCTTGAAAGTCGGTACATATACGGCTCTTCCCTTTCTCTCTCCTCCCAACTGCAACTTTCTCTCTCTAAAACCCACCTCTCTCTCTCTCTAAAACCTCCATAACCACCCAGCCCAGTCAAGCTTTTTCCTTTCTCTCTCTCGACCTCCATGAGAGCACAGTGATTGATGGGCAAGTACATGAGGAAAACGAAGACCGACGGCGGCGAGATCGCGGTCATGGAGGTGACGACGACGACGACGACGCAGTCCTCTCTCGGAGTCCGCACCAGAGCCAAAACCCTAGCCCTCCAGCGCCTCCACGACCCCAACTCCTACCTCCAGCTCCGGAATCGCCGCCTCGAGAAGCCGCCGCCGCCGCAGGTCGCTCACGACGCCGCCAAGCGGCGGAGGCAGGGCGGCTCCGCCGCCTCCGGAGGGGAAAGCTCGCCGGAGGAGAAGAACGAGGAAGAAGGGTGCGAGAGCGGCGGCGATTTGGGGATCGAGGCCTCGTTCGGAGAGAATGTTCTGGAGGCCGAGGGGAGAGAGAGGTGGGTTATGGTTGATTCGACCTGCATTTTTGTGGGTTTGGTTCTGTTTGGCTGCTGGGAAAATTGGGGGATTTGAGTTTGATTGTTGAAATTGGGGGGATTTTCAGTGGTTGGATCCGGAATCGATTTCATGGGTCTTGCGAATTGAAAATCACAGTTTTTTTTTATGGAAAATTGGGTTTATGTTTTTTTTTCTGCATGAATTTATTTTTGATCGTTGGTTGCTTTGTTTCTTCCAATTTAGGGGTTTGTTTTTAGAGTTTTTTCTTCTTCTCATGCTCTGTTTTTGAGAAAAAAAGAAGTGATGTTTGGAGATTGTCATGTTGGCCCTCATGTTCTGCATTTGAGAAGTCTTAATTTTTTCAAAAAAAAATAATAATTAGTTGGTGTTTCATATTCTCCTTCATGATTTTAGTAGATGTGTAGATGAAATATTGAGTACCCTTTTAAACATATTTGTTTTTGTGAAACAAACATTGCTCTAATTTTTGTTTCTAAGGTTTTACTACACAGAAAAGGGGACTTTTTTTTGGTTGATTTGGAGAAGGAAAAGGTGAATTTTATGAGCCCTTTGTTTCATCTCCTTGAAAGAAACTGGAAATTAAAATTCTGGTGGTGTTTTTGGAGTTTTCTTGCTTTAGCCATTTGTTCTTGGCATCTTGCTTTTATTTCTTTGTTCTTCTGGGTACTTTTCACAAAAAAAATTTCAGGTTGTGAATGATAATTAAATGTGAAGACTCTTACATACTCTCATGTTTATCTCCTTTTGACTGTCATTTTTACCTCTTACGTTTATTCATTGGGTTATTGATTGTTTATGCATGTAGAGGATGGGCCAATATTGTGTGGTGGAATGAGTTTTATTTCTGTGGATTGTTGACATTAAAGAAGAGACTATGCCTGTTGATTTCTTGCTAGTCTCATCTGAACCTCATTAGATCAAAGTTGTATGTATAACTTATAATCACTAGAAAATATAGGAGGGTTTTGGGAAGTTGAATATACTTTTGGCTTTTGCTATGTCATTGTTCATGGAACCTGTAATGTTTTTTTATTTGTTCTCATTTTGGTACTATATATTTTTCAAAGAATATAAATTACTTATATTTGGGGATATAATCATATTCTTTCTCATTGAGCAGTAGACATAAGATGAGTAGTTTTTAGGGGGTTTTTCTACTACATATCTTTCAATTTTAATTTCATTTGCATAAGCTGTACTGGAATGAAACTGGTAGTGATATAGAACTTGCATGTTTGTATTTTTCTTCTTCTCTGGTTTGATACGAGGACTGGTCCTGGTTATGACAGGGGCACCAGGGAATCAACACCTTGCGATTTAATAAGAGACCCAGATATTATAACGACGCCTGGCTCAACCACCAGGTCTTCCAGCTTGACTAGCCCTAACAGGAGGGTGCATAACTCAGCGCGCATAGACATTCCATCAGCAAATGAACTGGACGAGTTCTTCTTTTCTGCAGAAAAGGAACAGCAAAAATCATTCATAGACAAGTAAATAACACACACTCGATCTTCTTATGTGTTTTTCGAGAACATCTGCTGAATCCTCATTTGCACCCTCGTGCTGATGATTTTATTTCCGTTGGGTTTATGGCAGGTATAACTTTGATCCAGTGACTGATAAGCCTCTCCCGGGAAGATTCGAGTGGGAGAAAGTAAATCTGTAGAAGAAGACAAGTGTTGGTGTTTGTTTCATCAGTACTTCCTTTCTTGCAAACTCACTCAGTTGATCTTGATCATAGGATTTTAGAAGTAGCAGGAAATTAGTTTCATGGTGATGGTGTCATTTCCATTTTCCATCGCCTTTTACCTGTAAAGATAGAAGGATTTAGGTGTTGGGAAGATCTGTAGAAGTCCTTTGGCTAACATATCATCTGAGTGAGGGGAAGGAAAAGAGAAGGATGTAGGGTTTAGGATTAAGTAAAAAAACACCTCAGTTTCTATGTAGTACAGAAATTTACTAGAATTTTCTTGTTTTGGGTTTCTTGTAACTGTAATTTCCTCCCCCTCTTGTCTATATACTTGTACTGATGGAATGAAAATTTAAAGTTAAAACTACTCTTTGGAATGGAATAATCATGGCCCCATTTCTTTCTTTTTTATGTTGTCTTTTCCTCTATAATCAACTGTGTTCTGTGAGTTCAGAATTTGGCCTGTTTATGTTTATGTCATGGTGAGTCAATTCAACTTTTTGATTGTTCTGGTTTGAGTGCAGTTTTCTCAATATTATGATTTGCTTTAATTTGTGTGTGGTCATTGTTGGTTTTGGTAGTGGTGGGGATTATTGGTATTGAATTGGGTGAACCTTTTTCTTTCTAAACCATGGATTGTATACTGTTATGATTGGGACGATAACTGGGCGGATTCAGAAACCATGATCCTATCTCGACTGGGTTGGGGATACATGTACCGTTGGGTTCATGAGATTTTGCCTCTCAATAGGGCGAGTTTAATGCATGATTTCATACGGGTTTTGTGATTTATGACTCCATCTTGATTTTGCCTCTTTAAATCAGGTCGGGAATATTGACTCTCGACAGATACAGAATATTTCGTCATCCCTAATCATAAATGACACTAACATTTATATACTCACAAGTTGAAGCAACTCTTAATGGAGAATGAGAAGATTGATTGTAGTTGGTGAAAATTTAAGATTCCCTTTCCTTGACTGTTTCTGGTAATGATTCTTCCAGGAAGAGACTGAAAACTTTCTTTCAGATGAAACTAGATTTGCCAGAAGAAGAAGAGCCATCTCTTGAAAGGTGAAGAAGATACCTCTTTCTTCCTCCCACAGCCAGCCACTTGTGTTTTAGGACTGAAAGGAGCTCAAGATAAGGTGGTTATAGTGCTCTGGTTGGTGTGTGCTTAAATGGGCATTGGGTTTAAAGTGAGGAATCTTCAATTCCCTAGGAAACCTTTTTGTTTTCACATATGTGAGGGAAAAAGAAAAGAGAAGTCTTTTTTTTTGTCAAAGTTTTCAAAGTGGGCATTGATTATGATCTTTTAGGCCAATGGATGACTTCCTAACAATGAAGCTGCCTCCCTCATGCATTATGGGGTATGCCTGTATTTCAGGAGAGGAGTTGATTAAATAAGTTTTGTCAGTGTCTCTATACATTAAATTTGACAAGAGACTCATATTCTCCATTAGACATAAAAAAGAAGAATATGGATTTACCTCAATCACCGTCTCGCCTACATTGGTCTATTAGTAAAATTTAAGGTTTTCCTCATTTGGGGAAGATAGAAAACCGGATAAAATCAGCGCGTGCGCATGACGTCATTAAGTTAAAGGAGTAGACATGAGATTCAGTATTAAATCACTTGTTAACGTGTAAAGTACATACCACGAAAACTACTGTTTCACTCAATGAAAACGTATTTTATTTTCTCTGCCTGATATCTCGATCATTATCTGCAAAACATGAAAACTACAGCACCACTTTGACAAAAACTACAGCATATCCCGATAAAAACTTTAATTACACATAATGACGTAATTTTCAACTTTCAATCAATTATTCATACTCGAATCTACATCGTAAAGAGTAACTGATTGAAAACTAAAAGTAATGAGATGATTTAGAAATAAAATAAAAGTAATTTGATTATGAAAATCAAACAAACCAAATCTCTAGGTTGATACATTGTCTCTTTTTACTAAAATTCTTTTGCTTTGGGTGGAAGCAAAGTTGTGGTGATGGTTCTTTTGGGGCTTTAGCTTGAAAGATAGGAGAGACATGTTGACCCATTGAGTCCATAGGTTAGGACTCTTTTTACCCTTTTGGGTGGCTTGATGAGTCACTATATCAACATTTGTGTATTAACTGTCAATTGTGAACAGTACCAAACACAGCTCTGTGGTTGTCCCTTCGGGTTCTTGTTTGGGATTTGGAGGATGCTTTCAGGAGCTCTGCAAAAAAAGTGTCAATCAACACAAGAGTAGGTATAAGAACCATGTTGGAGCTGCCATGGCATTTACTTCACATTTTCACACACATACATATTTGGGTGGTCCTCTACTTTATTTTAGTATCTGCATATATATTTGATGATGTCATCATATGAATTTTCTTGTGTTTGAAGGAAATTGTCCCAAAAAGGGGAAGATGGTGAAAGCTATGGAAGGATAGTTGATGATGGATAATCAATGCTGCCTTTTGAGTTCTGAACCAAGTAAAACAAAAGCAAGTTATCACAGGGGAATTGCAGTATAGTATTAACCAGCCTAAAAATTTAAATTGATAATTTAGTGATACATAATAGGAAATATAGATCTTGAATCCATATTTGTATAGCATATGTTACTCAAGCACTCCTACAACTAAAGTTGTAAAAATTCTCAACTTGTTCGACTAATTTTTTATTAATCTCTATAATTTATGATTGATCACTATTTTTCGATTAATCCTTAAAAGACTCTCTCTGTCTAACTAGCGTTTATCGATTTTTACAACACTACCACCAACTGATATGTTTCACACCCATTAAATGTCACCTAAAAGTCTGGGTGGCCCAAGTTGTGCCTCGCGTCAATTGAGGCCTTGATAGGGTGACACGAGGTTATGTTTCTCCCAAGGACCTAAAAAGACTTACACGATCACTTAAATTGCTTGTGTAGGTAGATGGTTGAGACTTGTATATGGATCTTGGGCCAAAAACATGAAAACACGTTTAGATCCAATACCAAGTTATGATATTATGTTAAAAATTGACTCAAAAGTTAACGTTGATAAATAGAGGCCCATATTTTTATACCGAGTGCTAAATAAGTCTACATTCGATCAATGTGAGACTTCAACACCCGTACGCGAAGGCCAGGTATGAAAATCTCAAAGTGAAATGTTGCACGAGTATAATAGGCTAATTAGAATGATACAAAGAGTTGATTGTTTACACACATAAAAAGATATCGTTTTATGACAACTTTCTCACTTAAACACGACTACTTTCAAAATTTTGAAAATTACATGGTGATGTCACGTTTTGTGTCACAACGGTGTTAGATCTATGTTACTTTTCAGTACGAAACGACTAAAATACTCGTGATTGTTTTTCAAATTTTCAAAAGCATGTTAGTGGTAACTTTTTTGTCTTTCTCATTTTCTCTCCCCCACATATTGTTACCGAATGAACACTCGAGCATAATGTGCATGGCAGTCTCCTACTGGCCTCCACAGACCGGGCACGAATAAGAAACATTGACTCTTCTCCCACGTGAAACTGCTCTCACCGGGAGACATCTCACACATGCTCTCTAGAGAAACTTTTTCGTCTGAAGCAAGATCTTCAACTTCCTACACCGCCTTCTAAGCTCCACCGACACTTGATGCCGATTCTCCTACATGCATCTCCCAAGCTAGTCTGACACTTTACCCAATGGTGTTAGATCTTTGTTACTTTTCAGTGCGAAACTACCTAAATACTCATAATTATCATTCAAAAAATTTCAAAAGTATGTCATTGATATATTTTTTTCACCTTCTCTCTCCTCACACTGTCGACAAATGAGCACTCGATCATAATGTGCGGGGTAGTCTCCTCCTGACCCCCACATACCAGACAAGAATCGTGAATGTTGACACTTCTTCCACAAAAAGTCATTCTCACCAGGAGACATCCCACTAGTACTCTCCAGAGAAACTTTTTTTTGTCTCAAGCGAGATCTTCATCTTCCTACACCACCTTCCAAATTTCATCGACATTTGATGTCGACCTTCCTACCCGCATCTCCCGAGCCAGTCCGACCCATTTAATTTCTAGGGTTGTAATCGGGTAAAAACCAACTGCTTTTGTACAAATGTTAGAACGCGTCCCATCCATCCGATCAGTTTATATACGGTCACGATTCACTGAGTAAATTGATGGCAAGTCAAAGTAATTTAGTTAAAATCACCACACAATTTTGACAATTCATGTGATCATAAGGTTATATATGTAATTTCATTTTTCAACATTTATTTATCAAATTAAATCACATAATTATCTTTCCTTATCACAATCCAACTAGATATGTTTGCAGAGCCAAATAATCTCATATGGTTTTGTATTTAGTTTCATGACCAAAATTAGTTATTTAGTTTATGAACACACAAATTGTGTAATGACCACAAAATTTATTTAGTTTCATGAACAAATATTAATTTTGTTTCATCAAGTTCTGGTCATCGAATTGTGTCATGACCATAATTTTTAATTAGTCTCATGAACACTTTTTTATTAGAATTATGACCGGAAGATTTTTTATCTCATTTGCTTTTGTTGGATGTCTCATGTACAACCAACAGCTTGCAAACAAATTCTCATTGGATGCCCTAAGAGTAAAGTTTGATTAACATGTGATTATGGGAAGCCACCATGAAACATTTTGTCCCATAACAGATTCATACAAAACATAGTATTAAGCAAAAACTAAAAATAGATTCACAAACGAGCAGATAAAAAAAAGATTCACAAACGCGTATTGTCCGCTCGTCGTTAATGTCACTGACACTATTGCTCGGCAACCTATATGAGTTGTCAGGCACCGCCTCTTGCTGTATTGATATAAATCTTCATCATCGTCCACCTTCACGTCAGGCACCGCCTCTAAATTTCGACCCATCACATAACCTGCTTGGTTCGTGGATACACCATCGGGTCATTTGGTGGTAATTAGGGGTGGGCTGCAAATTTTCAAAACATATTTATTCATAACCTTTTTGTTTCATATAGGTCACTGACATGTGACAATAAACCATTTTTTTGCAGTAATAGATCGACAGACATGATATGCATAATCAATACGTTATAAAAGAATTTATAAACTTTTTAGAACTGGACTTGTTCTACACATTCAAATTGCATACCACCATAAACTATTTCATGTCTCACACAATCAGTAGTAATTGGATAACAATATATTTAGGTATCAGTCGAACTATTTTACCTGAATTGGACGAATGAAACATAATTTTCAGTAACCGATCGAAAAAGTATCGTTGATTATTGTGTGTGTGTGTGTATATATATATTGTTCATTGCTGAGTTATTTGCCGCTGGATCAAAAGCATATGAATCGATGTGTTAATATATACGAAGAAACATGCACGTCGAAGCGACTCACCTCCGCTATTTTTTTCACCGACGACCATTGAGTCACCGTCTACGATTCCTGGAACGTTCACCATTGTTGTTTCTTTTGCAATGAGAAGAACATCTCTGGAATCATAATTATATAGAATGGTTGATCATATCTTCTCCATAATTGTAGGAACATTTCCCAACTAATAAATACAAAAAGACATAAATGCCCATGTTAACTAATTTCACTTGTATTTTGAGTATGTTTCATCATCTATGATCCACACCGTCGCTTTACACTATCCTGTGGCTGTAAGCCATTCTAAAATTTGTAGAGGAAAGACGGTTTGTACTCGAGTCCTTCCCTTAATTTCTATATCGGATTTTTGTCAAATGCGATGCGAACGGGCTCGGGTCGGAGCCCATTCCTGAACTTGACCCACAAAGGATCCGAATTCAAAACAAAAAAGAAAAAGGAAATCGAGATTTGATTTAATCAAGTTGGCTTGGCCAGTAAGTTGAAACAAATATATAATAAACTAAAAAAATATCCAACAAAAAAAGAGAGAGTAATAGCTCGTTCTCCAATCTCTTCTTCTTCTTCTCCATCCTCGCTTCACCGCTAGGGTTTTTTCCGATTCCCAAAATCAATCTCCGATGGCCACGGCTGCGACGATGATGGTCAGCTCCGCCGGAGGCTTGCTCGCTATGCTGAACGAGCCACACCCATTATTGAAGCTCCACGCCCTCTCCAACCTCAACAATTGCGTCGATCGCTTCTGGCCAGAGATCTCCACCAGCGTTCCTATTATGTATGTTTTTTCTCTGGTTATTGGGTATTTCTTCTGCGAGATTTAGTTTTGAGGTCGGGCTGTGTGTTGATGAACGAATTTTTAGGTCTAAGGTAGTTTCAAAATGCTTGCTTTTTGACCGTTGATGGGTAATTGTGCGGGTAATTGCATGTTTTTTCCTGTAATTTATCTGGGTTTTGTGTTCTGTGTTTGAGTGATTGCTTGTTACAATGTGAATTTCAGTTCTGGTGAGCTAAAAATTGCATTTTTAAAAATATTTCTTCCATTGCCTTCATAGTGAATTATGAATAAAATTAAGAATATTAGAGGAACAATACATGCTTGCATTATTATTTATAACCCCTCTTCTTGCTCTTCATTATAATCCTGGAATAGCCCTTACATTTAGAATGTGAGTGTCAGTTTTAGTCCTGTTGAAGTGGAATTTTGAATGAGAGGACATGTGGGAATTTATAAAGATTGGTTTTTTCTAGCGAACAATCTCCGGAAGTACTTCTATGACCAATTTTGAACATCTCGGAGAAATGACACTTGCTTTCGTGGTGACCTATTACTTAAGCTTTATTACAATCATGGAATAACACTAAATCATGAAATTATAACATGAATCTTGCTGGCAATTACTGAATGACTTATTTTCTGACCCATTGATCAATTTGGCCATAAACTTATTTCTTCAAGATCTATCCGTTTTTACGCCCTTATTGTGGAGACCTGTCTTCAGTTGCATGTTACTTTGTGGTTATTTGTATTGCATTTATATTGATGGGAAGTATAATGTAGTGGAACTTTCTGCTTCATATTCAGTACTTCATGAAAATAATATTTTCGTATTTTGCTCAGTGAAAGCTTATACGAAGATGAAGAGTTCACTGAGAGACATCTAGCTGCACTAATTGTTTCAAAGGTTGATACTTTTACTGTAATCTCAATTTCAGTTTCCTTCATCTTTTATACATGTAAAATTACTATCACTGGATGTGCTTAATTTATTGGTTCTATACCCTTACCTTTTGTTATTGTGCAAGTACAAGGACTATGCCATGAACTAGTCATGTCAGCTAACTTATCTTCTTTATGTAAACTCGCCCTTTTGTAGGTCTTCTATTACTTGGGAGAACTGAATGACTCATTGTCGTATGCACTTGGAGCTGGATCCATGTTTGATGTTTCAGAGGATTCTGATTATGTTCATACTCTACTTGGTAAGAATGATTATAATTATAACAATAGTTATCATTATTATTTGTGATAGACTATTATTCCATGATATATGACAATTGGGTTGTCATATATTTTTTAGTAGACAACTAGACATTATTACTTCATAGTTTTTTGATGATACACAACATTGATTCGTATGACATCATTGATTTGATTTGCATTCTCAGCAAAAGCTATAGATGAATATGCAAGTCTTAAGTCGAAGGCAGCAGAATCAAATGAAGCAGTAGAGGTAGACCCTAGGTTGGAGGTCATTGTGGAAAGGATGTTGGATAAGTATGTCATGACTATTTTTTAGTTGTCTTTTATTCTCTCTTAATGCAATTCCTCAGTTTCCTTATAGCTATTTACCTTCCTCCTACCAGGTGTATCGTGGATGGAAAATATCAACAAGCTATGGGCATTGCAATTGAATGCCGAAGGCTTGACAAACTAGAAGAGGCAATCACAAGAAGTGATAATGTCCAGGGAACTCTACTGTATTGCATGAATGTCTCACATGCATTTGTTAATCGTCGAGAATATCGGCATGAGGTAAGGATGCCATTTATGTTAAATACGGAAATTTGGCTCACTATTTTGCTTGTGGTTTTTATTGCTGAGAAAACATAGGCCTGGAATTATATTGGTAAATGCTTGGTGTATTGCTCTATAATATTCCTAGAAATCTAACGTACATTTATTTCCCTTTGGTTGCTCCTGCAGGTGCTTCGCCTTCTTGTAACAGTATATCGGAAACTTCCTTCTCCTGATTATCTGAGTATTTGCCAATGTTTAATGTTCTTGGATGAACCTGAAGGGGTTGCAAGCATATTGGAAAAGCTTCTACGCTCTGAAAATAAGGATGAAGCTCTTTTAGCATTTCAAATAGCATTTGATCTTACAGAGAACGAGCGCCAAGCTTTTCTTTTGAATGTGAGAAATCGGCTTTCAGCACCCAAGACTCAACCTATTGAACCTGTGCAGCCAGTACCCAGTGAACCTGATGCAGTCCAGAATGAAAATTCTAGTGCACAGGAGGATGTTCAAATGACTGATGGAGCTAGTGCTTCTAATAGCAATGTTCAAGTAGTGGACCCAAAAGAAGTGATATATGCGGAGAGACTGACAAAAATCAAGGCAATTTTATCTGGAGAGAAATCAATTCAGCTGACTCTGCAGTTCCTATACAGTCATAACAAGTAAGGCTTCGGTTTTTTTCCAAACTTTAAGCTCTTCAATGTAGAATTGTAGTTTTGGTTTTCCTGAAAAGTTAGCTACCAGTCAATGCTCATAGTTCTGATGGTTATGTCTTGCTTACAGATCTGATCTTCTTATTCTGAAAACAATTAAGCAGTCTATTGAGATGAGAAACAGCGTCTGTCACAGCGCAACTATTTATGCTAATGCAATTATGCATGCTGGAACAACTGTTGATACATTTCTCAGGGAGAATCTGGTAAGACAGGCAAAATATTTCTTACCTATTTTCTTATATGAAATACTTACCCTTTTTTCACGACTCATTAATATGGTTCTTGTGACTGTCAGGACTGGCTGAGTAGAGCAACAAATTGGGCTAAATTCAGTGCAACGGCAGGGCTAGGTGTCATCCACAGAGGTCACCTGCAGCAGGGGAGGTCACTGATGGCACCGTACTTGCCTCAAGGCGGGGCTGGTGGTGGCGGCAGTCCTTATTCAGAAGGTGGTGCCCTCTATGCTCTGGGTCTCATTCATGCCAATCACGGCGAAGGCATCAAACAATTTCTTCGCGATAGCCTTCGTAGTACTAATGTGGAGGTGCTTATATTTGCTTACCAATGATATTTTCCAGCCCGAGGAAACAAATTTTACTTTGTAATCAGATTCTTACTGGACATCTCTTGTGCAGGTTATTCAGCACGGTGCATGCTTAGGTCTTGGTTTGGCATCCTTGGGAACTGCTGACGAGGACATTTACGATGACATCAAAAGTGTTCTCTACACTGATAGTGCTGTTGCTGGCGAAGCTGCTGGAATCAGTATGGGTCTACTCATGGTTGGAACAGCAAGTGAGAAGGCCAGTGAGATGCTTGCTTATGCTCATGAGACTCAGCATGAGAAAATAATCAGGTAAAGTTCGATCTTTATATTTTTTGCAGTAATGGAGTTGGTATGATATGCATCACATAATTTTTTTTATTCTATTGTTTAAGTTCAATTATCAATATATGACCCGTCTGTTTATTTTTCTTTCTTTCACAGGGGGTTAGCATTGGGAATAGCCCTTACAGTGTATGGAAGAGAAGAAGAAGCTGACACTCTAATTGAGCAGATGACTCGTGATCAAGATCCTATATTACGTTACGGTGGTATGTACGCACTAGCATTGGCCTACAGTGGAACAGCTAACAATAAGGCTATTCGGCAGTTGCTACACTTTGCTGTATCAGATGTAAGCGACGATGTGAGAAGAACTGCCGTTTTAGCACTTGGGTTTGTTCTCTACTCCGAGCCCGAGCAGGTTAACATTTCTTATATCTTAAACAGCATGTTTGTTGTTTTCTTGTGTTTTTAGTGTCTCCTGTTTAACATTTCCTTCACTCTTGAAATTGCAGACTCCTCGGATTGTCTCTCTGTTATCTGAGTCCTATAATCCACATGTTCGATATGGGGCTGCACTCGCAGTTGGCATTTCTTGTGCAGGCACCGGGCTGAGTGAGGCCATATCTCTGCTAGAGCCTTTGATATCAGACGTTGTCGATTTTGTTCGGCAAGGTGCTCTCATTGCAATGGCCATGGTCATGGTCCAGACAAGTGAAGCCAGTGATTCACGTGTTGGATCTTTCAGGTATTTATACAATTAAATGTTATGCGATTTAATCTGCATTATCATGGTTTAATTTTTATTAGGATTGAGTCTAATTTTGCTTTCTACACATTCGTTTCAGGCGACAGTTGGAGAAAATAATTCTAGACAAGCATGAAGACACCATGAGCAAGATGGGCGCAATCTTGGCCACCGGAATCCTCGATGCCGGTGGACGAAATGTGACGATAAGGCTGCTTTCAAAGACAAAACACGACAAAGTCACAGCCGTAGTTGGTCTTGCTGTTTTCAGTCAATTTTGGTACTGGTACCCACTGATTTATTTCGTAAGCTTGGCTTTCTCACCCACTGCTCTCATTGGACTCAACTACGACCTGCAAGTTCCAAAGTTCGAGTTCCTATCACACGCCAAGCCTTCACTTTTTGCCTACCCTAAGCCAACCTCTGCCCCCACCACGACTTCCGCTGTGAAGCTTCCCACAGCGGTTCTGTCAACTTCAGTAAAGGCCAAAGCTAGGGCGAAGAAGGAAGCAGAACAGAAGGCCATTGCTGAAAAAGCAGCCGGGGCCGAATCTTCAGCCGGAAAAGGCAAATCTTCTACCGAGAAGGGCGGCGACTCAATGCAGGTAAGCTTGAATTTCTGAAATGCTATTATCTTCCCATTATACTTGTTATAGGATTATTTTGAAAGAAAAAAAAACAATGTCATGTTGATAAGTTGTGCCATCCTCTTTTATGGTTCTAATTCGACCTTTGACAGGTTGATGGCCTTCCGGAGAAGAAAGCAGAGCCGGAACCGTCCTACGAAATTCTGACCAACCCGGCCAGAGTAGTTCCTTCACAAGGGAAGTACATAAAATTCCTGGAAGAGAGCCGATACGTGCCGGTGAAACTGGCGTCTTCAGGTTTCGTTCTCCTGAGAGACTTGCGCCCGAGCGAGCCCGAGGTGCTTTCTCTAACCGACGCGCCCTCTTCCGCGGCGTCTGGTGGGGCAGCAGCAGCGGCGACAGGGCAGGCCTCGACAACCTCAGCCATGGCCGTCGACGAGGAACCGCAACCTCCTCAGCCGTTTGATTACAGCAGTTAGACAAATTTTCCTCTTATTTTCTTTTTGTAAGTTGAACTTGAGATTGGCTTTTGGTTATTTGTCTTTGAACCTTGAGAGCCTTTGAAATGTATCAAAAATTCAGTGTTGATGTGCCAGAGTATCTCTTTTTACATGAAAGAGAACATTTTCAGAAATTTATTCTCTACATGAATGGAGATTTGATCGTTGATGATTTCCATGTTCAACTCCGACCTAGGATGTTCAAATCTCTCATAAATTGATGTGCAATGTTCTAAAAAAATTGTTACATGCTTGGCGAAAATGATCTTCTAATATGGGATTTTTCAGATACTCTTGACGAGTAAGGAACGGAATCTTATAAAGATGATACCCCTAATTGACGGGATATGATATGAATTCACTCAATTATTTTCAAATCTGTTTATGTTATGCGTTTTCTAAATGGAGACTCAATATTTCCAACCTAATTGTGTAAGACAATTTTTTTTAAAAGACTCGATATCATCAATTCAATCGTGTCTAATAGTAGTCGCAAATTCTTTTGTGATTTGGTTGGGCAAGGGATATATAAAATCTCTTTTCAAGATCGGGTATCAAAAGCATGTTTTCTCACGTATCTGATCACATAAAAATCACTTTCAGAATCAAGACGGAACGCAAAAAACATATCAAGTCAGATGCTCAAAGTCATATTTTAGTACTATCAAAGAGTATAAGACAATAATTGTTAGGCGCTAGTGGGATGAAGAGAGCATTTTAAAAAACAATCGAAAATTAAATCAAATTTAAGAATTAATGGAGAATTAGATTGATGTTCTAGGATATTTTTAGAACAATCGAAGGTCATATATAAACAACGCGTACCCAACTCTTCAAAAAACCCTAGCTCCATCGTCTTCCCCGTTTCGCACACAGAGGAGGAGCAGCAAGCGAGAGGAAGATGGTGTCTGGTTCTGGGATCTGCGCGAAGAGGGTTGTGGTGGACGCTCGGCACCACATGCTGGGTCGGCTCTCGTCTATCATCGCCAAGGAGCTCCTCAATGGCCAGAAGGTCGTCGTCGTCAGGTGCGAGGAGATTTGCCTCTCCGGCGGCTTGGTCCGCCAGAAGATGAAGTACCTGAGGTTTCTCCGCAAGCGCATGAACACCAAGCCCTCTCACGGACCCATCCATTTTCGTGCACCTGCTAAGATCCTCTGGCGTACCATTCGTGGGTAATTGATCCTCATCTTCATTGAGCTTTGCATTGTTTTCTGGGAAAATGTTGGATCATTTGGTTGCTTTGATGTTTGATTAGTGAGAAAATGTGGGGTTTTTGTTTTAGGGTGAACTGTTAGTGACATAACCCACTTGAAAAATCACCCCTTTCTGTTCTGTTAAGCTAATTTTATCGAGCTACTTGATTGGGTTTATCGTTGATTGAGACTAGATTCATGTATAAAGAGGATTTGAGATAGGAGAGCTGTTAGAATTTGCCCAGTTCAGTGAATTACTTTCTAATTTTCATTCCTTTCTCATTTACTAATTAGTGCATAAGCATAACCATAAGCTCACTTGGTGAGAAAGTGTGGAATGTTTATTTTAGGATGAACTATTATTTCTGTAGGTGGGTTTGGATTTTGAACAATGACTGACGTAATCAACCCTTTCTATTATGTTCTTTGATTTTGAATTTAAATTGTGCCATGATTGGATTTATTGTTGCTAGTCATTGAGATTAAGAGGGAAATGATAAATTTTGATTCATATTTATCTTAACATTGTTTCTGGGAAAATGTTGGATCATTTGGTGTCTTGTACGTTTGTTTAGTGAGAAAATGTGGGATCCTTATTTTTAGGGTGAACTGTTAGTGACTTCTGTTGGTGGGTTTTGGTATTGAACAATGACTGTGACTGACATAACCCACTTGGAAAAATCACCCCTTTCTGTTCTTTTAGCTAATTGTGAATCAAATTGTGCTACTTGAATGAGTTTATTGTAGATAGTGATTGAGATTACTAGGGAAATGTTGAATTTTGATTTGTGTTTATCTTAGCATTGAGCTTTCTGATATCTCTCGGTAATGCTAAAAAACACACTGCGTTGTTTCTGGGAAAATGTTGGATCATTTGGTGTTTTTGATGTTTGATTAGTGAGAAAATGTGGGATTTTTTCAGGGTGAACCGATAGTGACTTCTGTAGTTGGGTTTTTGTTTTGAACAATGACTGATAGAACCCACTTGGAAAAATCATCCCTTTCTGTTCTGTTAGCTAATTTTGAATGTAAATTGTGGTACTTGATTGGGTTTATTGTTGATAGTGATTGAGATTAAGAGGGAAATGTTAAATTTTGATTCATGTTTATCTGCATTTGAGATAGGAGAGCTGTAAGAATTTGGAAATGAAATTTGCAGTTTGTTTAGTGAGAAAATGTTGGGTTTTTAATTTTGAGTGAAATGTTAGTTACTTATGTAGGTGGGTTTGAGTTTTGAACAATGAGTGGCATAAACCACATGGAAAAATCATGTGATGTTTCTATTTAATGCTAAAAATCACATGGAACAATGAGTGGCATAAACCACATGGAACAATGAGTGGCATAAACCACATGGAAAAAACCACATGGGCTAATTGTGATGTTTCTATTTAATGCTAAAAATCAACCTGCATTGTTTCTGGGAAAATGTTGGATCATTTGGTGTCTTGGACGTTTGTTTAGTGTGAAAATGTGGGATTTTTATTTTTAGGGTGAACTGTTAGTGGCTTCTGTAGGTGGATTTTGGTTTTGAACAATAACTGAGATAACCCACTTGGAAAATGCGGGATTCTTATTTTTAAGGTGAACTGTTAGTGACTTCTGTTCTGTAGGTGGATTTTGATTTTGAACAATAACTGCGATAACCCAGGGTAAAAAATCTATCTTTTCTGTTCTGTTGATAGTAATTGAGATTAGGAGGGAAATGTTACATTTTGATTCATGTTTATCTTAGCATATGAGATAGGATAGGTGTAAGAATTACCCCAGTTACGTGAAATTGCTGATACAATTTTCCTTGTTTTCTTATTTACTAATTATCGGCACAATCATAAGTTTTTCTTCATAGAGACTATGGTTTGCACATAATTGTTTATTGTTGTCTATCCAGTGAACTCCTTTTATCATTTTAGCTTGAATCCTACCTTCCGTTGTAAAATTTTGTATACAATTGTTATGGTAAACTGTTAGTTCTGTAGGTGGTGTCTGGGTTTGGGCTCTGAACAATGATTGACACAACCCACTTGGAAAAATCCACCCTTTATGTTGTTTTTTCATCTAATTTTGAATGTAAACTGTGCTTCTTGATCGGGTATATTGTTGATGGTAATTATGTGGAAAATGTTAGTTTTTGATTTATGTTCATCTTAGCATTTGAGATAGGATAGGAGTAAGAGTTTTTCCAGTTCAGTGAAATTGCTGTTTAATTTTCATTGGTTTCTTATTTTCTACTTTTTTTTCTTTGTTGAAAGTATGTTTCACATATAATTGTTTATTAATGCATATCCATTTCACTCCTTTTGTCATTTCTGCTCAAAGCCTACATTTGTTTATTCAGTGTTTAGTTACCTGTTATTGTTCAAATTATTCAGTTTGTTTCATACTTTGATTGCTGGTTCTATTGGCTGCAGTATGATTCCCCACAAGACTAAACGTGGAGCCGCTGCTCTTGCTCGCTTGAAGGCTTATGAAGGAGTTCCAACTCCTTATGACAAGATTAAGAGAATGGTTATCCCCGATGCCCTTAAGTAAGTTTCTTTTTCTGTTGATTTGTACTTGTATGTTATTTTATTACCATAGAAAAACTCTACTTTTTATTTGCTTGATACTGAGTGTTAATTTATTTTCTATTTTGGAAAACATAGAGTTTTGAGGCTCCAGAAGGGACACAAGTACTGCCTGTTGGGTAGACTTTCGTCGGAGGTTGGATGGAACCATTATGAGACAATCAAGGCAAGAATTTCAATTTTAGTTGTTATTTGGTTTTGGATGATTATTTAGTCATTATTTGGTAAATAAGTATATAATAAAATCATCAAATTTTAACTTCTTCTTGGCTTTGAGTTAAGCGGAAGAGTCTGTTGCAAGCATTGAATATCAAACATGCCTTATCCTAACCCCTATATTTTACATCTTTATTCATCAAATATCACTTGCTCTATACAAAATATAATTTTGCAATTTTATCCATTAGTTACGGTTCTGAGTTGTGTAATTGCTTCAATTCTATTTCTCTTGAATTTCAGTACGAATCATTCTCCCTAACTGAGCTATTCGTGTTCAGAACTATAACTTGTCACCCGTGACTATAATTCTTAGGTCTCTAGGATGACGAGTTTCTTATTTAATTCTTCATGTGATAATTTACCTTAACATTTATCATTGTGTGGGCACCGTAGTGTATATTTTTCAGTAAAATTTCATTTTTATATCTGCAAATGCCACTAGACTGTAGTTTTCTATCGTTAATGTGAGTTAATCGGAAATGCAGGAGCTTGAGACGAAGAGGAAGGAGAGAGCCCAAGTAGCATATGAACGGAAGAAGCAACTGACAAAACTAAGGGTCAAAGCTGAGAAGGCGGCAGAAGAGAAGCTTGGACCTCAGCTACAAGTTATTGCCCCCATCAAATACTGATGGTAGATAATGCTTGTTCTTAAGGAATTGAAAGAGTTTTGCTTTGCTTTGACTTTCTTTTCCATTTTGTTCCTAATTACTTTTGGTTGATCCTATTTGCAGTTGTAGTGTTCTGAGTAAATGTTATTATGTTATATCAACTTCCCAATCAGATACAATTTTTTTTAATTGTTGACTATTGTCTTTAACTTTACTCATGAGTTCTGGCTATTTCTCCCAACTTTTTTCGTGTGATATTATAACTTGCTTTTATTAGGGAAGTATTGTGAATGTTATTTCCAATTTATTACGTTTCCCCGCCAATGGAGTCTTGGGTGTCGTCCATGTCAATCAGAGATTGTACAAGTCGATAGAGAAAATCTGATTCGGATAAGCTAGATTTGCCTGCGGAATTGTTCGGTCCGGTTGCGGACAAGTTGCATGCGATACAATACTTGGTCTGTTCGACGACTAGAGTCGAGCTGTTCAAGAGTTGGTCTGGTTGGGATTTGTCAAGCTCGGTGTCACTGTCATCCCATCCCCGTGGAGTTCAATTGACGGTGTCGATCTATGGAGGGACGCTATTAACCAAACTGTCATGTTAAGAGTGCCAAAATAATGTGTTAGAAAAGAGAGAATTGACTATAATTAGGTACAGTAAATATTTATTTTTCATAAAAAAAAGTTAGTCTCCCAAACTCAAATTCAATCAGATTCTCAAGAATTTTTTTGCATCCAAATTCAAAATAATTTAGATCAACCCTGTCTCAATTTAGGAGTGGCAATAATTTTCCGTTGGGTTTGAATATATTATTTCATCCCAAAGTCCGATCAATTAAAGGTTTATCAAGTGGTGATGTTTTTTTTTTGAAGGTATGAAGTGGTGATGTTAACATGAGACATTCACTGGATATTAAAAGGGTAATCATGTGCTATTAACCCAAAGTTTCACAGAGATAAATTAGCAATTACAACTAACAAATTGGCAATTTTATACAATTAAAAAGGATTATATGTAATTTATTCAAACTTGCACATATAATTTTTAGGAGTCAGAAATTTTAGAAATTTGCGATATATGAGTTACAAAGAGTTTAGTGATCATATATTGTCAGGTCAATCTAATTTAAAACAATTTATTTTATATCCACTTCCGTTTTCCTTTTTTTTTGAAGGTAAAACGAATTTTATTAATTAAATAGCAACTAACTCGACATTAAGCTGGACAATTGAAGCTACAGATGATGAGACAGTTGCCCTCACCATAATCCCAGCTACTGTTAGTTAAAAAAAGCTTGACCAATTCGTGAGCCATTTGATTATGAGCAAAACACAGAACACATGTTTCGATAGTGGATAGTGTGCAA
>JAYMTP010002052.1:0-21201 GCA_036897365.1 Geranium brycei
ATATGTTGGGTGTCCCTTGGTTCGCCATAGAAATTGTGTTTTATTATGACCGAATCTTCATTTGACAGCAATTCAGAGAAGTGGTACGTTGGACCAAAACATCACATAAAAACCAAAAAGAAATCATCCCATAAAACAAAAATCAGACTAATGAAGTAAATTAAAGAACATAAGAGATGGAAAGAGATTGAAATAAGTGATAGGAGGGGTACTTTGGTCATTTTTGAAATATTTAAAAACAAAAAAGAAACTAACGGAGTTAGTAACAGTGGGACAAAAAAATGTTTAGGTGACATGCAAAGTTAAAAACAAAGAAGTTAAGTGACCTTTGTGAGAATTGAAATGTTTCAGGAGTACTCTGGTGGAATTATCCATTTTTTATCAACATAGAACAAATTCATTCAATGAAAATAGAATCAGATTCCCAATATGAGAAAGAGAAACTCCAAACAAATTACATTGGAATGGAAAACAATGAAAAAGAACAAAAATAAAAGTTAGAAAGAGAAGAAAATCAGGAGGCCTTCAGAATAGAAGTAGCACGATTATCCTTTTGCAAAACACCCAAGTTCTGGAGGCACTCTCCCTAAAGGTGGAAAGGTACTAGAACAGTCAAGCTACCAGACTGAGATTCTGGGAACTGAGAGGAAATTGAGGAACTATTTGGATCAAGTAGTTTAGGATGTCAAAGACCAATAAGAGCAGCATGTGGGATAGAGGCAAAATCTCTCCACCTTTTGCATCGCCGGAAATAAACTTTCGACATCCTAATCTTGGATTTTTAGCTAGGTAGCGAGATGGACATCATCAAAGAAATGAGCCTTTAGAGTTATCATAAAAAATTAAAACATAAAGGGCATTTATATATAAGGTAATGAGTATTGGAAAATATTTATCAGGGTGAATAATATAAATATTTTTATTCAAAAAGCTTCTTCTCGTGAAGCTTAAATGAAGAAGAGGTTCTTCGTGCTGCCAAGCCCGACTCTAGGAAATCAGGGGTCTAAGGCGAAAATTTAAAACGAGGCATTTCTTTTAAAAAGATAATACGTCATATGCATTAAAAGAAACTAAAGAAGGGAACATAATACCGTACTTCGTCAATCAAAAGTACATATGAAAATTAAAAATACAAGATTTGAAATCTTTGAAGTACATCTAACATCCATCGCCATCATTCTTCTCGATTTGAAATCAATCAATATTATGCCACTAAGAATCAGAATCAATAAAAAAATTAGTAAAAATCAATCAATATTATGTCACTAAGATTGGAATCAATCAAAAAAATCAGTAAGTATCAGAAAATCGAAATCAATCAAGAAAATCAGAAAGAAAAAAAAATTCAAAGATTTGTTGTGCCACTAAATGCACACTTACAGATGCAAATTAGTAAGAATTATACAAGAAAATGGATCAGTAAAACAAAAAAAGATCAATCATTATGAATATGAATAGAAATTCCCGAATAACAAAAAATTCAGTAACAATTATACAAAAACCCTAGATCAAGTATAGAAAATCAGTTCCTAACATCAAATTTTCAAAGCCCGTTCAGTGAGTGAGTGGAAGTCAATTTTGATTTGAGAATTGAGATGATATTTGAACACAACTCATGAAATTGTAGTGAATAAAATACAATTATTTCAGGTATTTATAGAAAATTTGAGGTTAGAGTTTCTTAGAAAACTTATCTTAATAGACAAGGAGAAGGAACGGAATCAACGAATAGTTCACCTCATTCTTCTCCACAGAGTCGTTGGCCCGTTGCTGTTGTCGTTGCCGCCTCGTTTCACCACATCGATGACTCGTATTCGGTGCCATCGTCGATTCGGCTTCAACCTCGTTCAGAACAGCGACTCGTCGACTCTCTGTGTTTATCTTTCGCACTTTCTACTTTTCATTTACTGATAATAATTATTAGGGACTCTAATTATTAATTAGAGTTGCTGAAATTTTAGACGTCAAAACAATTGGGTCTATTTTGATATAATGATATTAGGCTCAATTTTGGGGCCTCTCCTCTTCATTTAATGATTAATCTTGTTGGGATTTTGGGTTTCAAAAAAATTAGGCTTACTATAATATAATGATATTTGACTCAATTTTAAGACCACTGCAAGATCGGGGCCCAAGGCAAAAGTCTTTTTTGCGTTATGGGCGGGCTGCCCCTATGTGCTGCAGCCTGATCTTACTTGGTTATTTGGAAAAGAAGTCAGATCTACCACAGAAGACAAATATGCAACTCATTTGTGCCGGAGATGGAGCGAATTGAGCTGATCAGCGGTGGATGGGAGGAGAGCCATCACTGTTCCAGAGAGAATTATTGGACTATGTCACCTACCTCATCTAAATATAACCGATTCTCACTTAACTTATTAACACACGTTTTCTATGCTTCCCAAGTTGTTCATAATTTGTCTCTGCTTCTTTCTTCGACATTTTTCATAGTTGACATTTAGTGATATAATATTTGTGGTTCTTAGACCGAATTGCAAAGCAAACATACACAAGTATAATGTATTTACCGCATACATTATTGTGATAAGAAAATAATCAGCAATATGGTGATAACACTTCTAAATCAATCATCTTTCAATTATTCTACTACTATTTCTTACTTCACCAAAATTCTTATCCATGCTATTCTCATTACACCTTCCGGATGGCCTCTTTCCAAACCCTCCTCTTCCCCGTCCCGACTTGCCCATATTACCAGCTCCTCTCTTCCTCCCGTCATTTCTATCCCCTTCAAATCTTCTGTTATTACCTTCATCAAAACCATTCGATCTAAATCCCGACTTTCTTGTCAAGCTGCCTCCTCTTCTACTGGATTCTTCACGTCCCCGTTTGGATTGATTTCTTTGAGAAGGTACATCATCATCATCATCTTCGTCAGATTCTGAATCTTTATATCGGGCCGATCTATCACTGAAACGACTGCGATTGTTGCCATCTTTCAAGTTTCCTCTTCTACTGGATCTATTTGTGCGATCACATTCTGAATCTCTGTAATTGTATGATGGTCTAGGTGATCTATCACTAGATCTAGTTCCCAGGTGACTATTGGAGATTACTTTTCTCCTGGATTCTACTTTGGGTCCATTTCTGTCATCAGATTCCAAGACTCCCAAGTTCTCTCTTCTATCCATACCATCAGACTTTGTGCCAGAAAACAAACTATCTTCTTCTTCATCATCAGCAAAATCAAAATCATTAGAATTCCATTTGGAATGAACTGAGGGCTTTGCATCCGGATGCATATCTATATCATCATCCTCAGAGCCAGACATGGCAGATTCTTGGTTTAAGGGTTTATGGTAAGGCGGAGAGCTTGTTCTCGTATGAGCTGACATATTATAGTTTGAACCTTCACCGTCTTCAGATTCAGAGTACCCATCATCCTTTGAAAGATCATTTGCAGATACTCTGCGTGTGGGATTATCCGGTGTCTCGAGCTCATAATTGTTGACGTCATCAAAATCATCAAAGTCATCAAAACCCATTCCAGGTTTCCCACTATCCCGATTAGAAAATTCTTTTTCATGATTTTTCCCAGCCCGACTATCGTCTGGAGTACTGTTTCCAAATTCCCTATAATTTCTTTGGCCATCAAATGGAATATTATTACGCACTGCTGAATCTGCATACTCAAATGCAGCAACATCTGCTCCATCTGATTCATCATCATCAAAGTCAAAATTCCAGGCATTGGAGACCTCTGGCCTGCTGGCTAACTTCTCAAAATTTGTCCTTGCACCGAATGGCTTTTCTTGCATATTTCCTTCCGTATATGCATCAGGTGGCCGTTTGCATTCACAATGAAAACACACCACATTTCTCCTGTAATTTAGGAAAGTGCACCTGCATAGCACAGAATCCTCAACAAGAAGCAATGAAAAAACAATTTGCTTCTCAAGGATGCATTTGGAAGATGATACAGAAAATTTCAATCTTAAGAATGATGACAATGTTATGCAAGCGATCAGAGTAACTGACTATCTATTGTGATGTTGCAAGTGATTTTCGAGGTGATTTATAAACAGCTAAAGTTATGTGCAATTTAGGGTCTGTAGCTCCTCATACCGCAGTGCAGGAGCTACAGACCCCATAACCAGCAAAATCAACCACCACCCCATTAACATAACAGACAGCATTCTTACGCTTCTGAAGTAAAAAAAACAGTTAATGTGCCAATCAATTCAAAACTTACTCAGGACATTCCCATTCTCCTGGAAGAAGCTGTCTCTTTGGTCGGTTAGCATCACATTGGAGGCACACGGTATTCTTCGCAAAATTTAAGAAGTCACACCTGAAAACATTCATCGGCCTGTTACTAAGTTGCGCAAAAGTTATACTTCCTAACTGTATCATATAGGAAACATACTTGGAACACAGCCAGTCTCCTTTTTTCATCTCAACATCATCACGTCCAACGCGTTTCTTTTTCGGGGTAGGAGGTTGCTTCACTTTTGGTGGAGGCTTCCTGATCACGGGCGGAGGCAGATTTGGATCTATTGGAACTGCACTCAACTTCACAACCTGATGAAGCAATTTGCGGACCACAGTCTTCACAGATTTATGCTTTGTGAGAGACTTATTCTCCACAGAACCATTGTCCGGGTCAGGATCAATAGCAAATGTCAATAAAACACGCATGACATCAATAGTCCGCGCCTCATCCTCCTTCTTTGGTATCAGAAATGCTCTAACACATGAATTCCTCAAACTGCAGGAGCTACATACCTGGAGTACAAATTGAATCACTCAGTTAAAAAAGAGTGCTCAGCAAAATCAACTTCCATAATTGCCTATGTATAATCTCGGGGTTTCAAAAACTAGAAAGTGAATAAGCTTATAAAAGCAGAAAAGGTAGGAAACAACAAAGAAAACCAAGTCATTCACGCCCACAACACAATTGATAATGCAACTATGTAAAAAACCATCTATTGGGTTCAAAAGGCAGAAAAACAACTTAGCAGATCCAGGAGTCCTATAATATAAATGGTTGAAAGATTTAAACACATGGGATTGAAAAATTCAATATTTCTCAAATAAAATGCATTGCAACTGTTAAAAAAGTGAAGAGAGGCACATACATCTCCTTCGTCAAGGTGGACATGCTTCCTCAACAATTTCCCAGAAAGAGCTACCTTCTTGTCAGCACTGGGGCATCCATGTCCAACCAGAATCTGAATATCCTGTCTCGGCAATGACCTGAAATCAATTTTGAATTTCAAGCAAACCACCATCAACATTTAGCATCCAATGAACATACTGATAAACTAACCTCAGGATATCGAACCGGTCCTTCCCAAAGTTGATGCAGGCGGTTTGGATCGTCTTGAAATCCTTGGTGAAATCGAACCCATCGCTAACCACAGCCTCTGCTTGTTGGTCAGCCAGGAAATCAAAATATTTCTGGTGTACCAGCCTATCAATCAGCTCAATCCACTCTGGCCATGGATGAACAAGCTCCACCTTAGACCTATCGTTCACCTCCAATGGTTTGGGGGTGGATTCCACCAGCTTCGGCGGCTCGGGTTCCAATTTTTGGTTCTGGGCCCTCTTGGCTTGGCGCCAAGCGCGGATGCGTTGCAGAGTCTGATCCTTATCGCACAGTTCACGTTCGATGGCGTCAATTTGGTCGAAGACGAGGCTCATGCGGGAGGAGAGGGTGGAGGGTTTAGGGTCGGAGGGGTTTGGGTGAGAAGTAGAAAAGGGTCTGATTGATCGGCCATGGGAGAGCAATAGAGAGAGCTTGTGGTTCTCTGAGGACAGGCGTCTGAGGAGGAGAGAAAATGGGGTTTGCGCCATTCGAGTAGGTTTCAATCCATGGCCACAGCACAGGTCAGGTCTGAGCTTAAACCCTACAAAATCGAACAAATTGATTGATTGTTAACTTGCTCTTTCTTTCAACTGCCTTCAGCCCATACCTTTCGGCCCAATGACTTTCAACAAGTACAAAACTTGTCATTTATGCTTCCAATTTGTTGTGGGAAGTTAGAGTTTTGATACCATCCATCAAATAATGATTATTTGGTAGCATAAATTTTTAAGTGACCTTTTGCCACGGCGACAGGATTGTCTCTTCTAGATTTGATTGGCTGGAGCGCATGAAAACCTCTTTGGAAGGAAGAGTGAAGGGGTTGCAACCCGTCTCTTTCAGACGTGCGAGCATCTTCCTTCAACACTCATGTCTTGTAGCCGACGGAGTAGAGTGATGGGGTACTAACCCGTCTCTTGCCTCCTGAGAGCAGGCCATCTTGAGACTGTTGTCACGCATCCGACAGGGGTAGAGTGGCGGGGTACTAACCCGTCTCTTCGCTTTGGCTCCAAAATGACCATTTTGTCTATTGCTTCTGTTTCTCCTTGCTTTCGCTCCAAAACTAATATGTTTGCCTGAAAAATCACTAGTAACCTCGTGATGCATGTATAATATGAAATAGGCAAAAGTATCCAAAATCGAGACAAAATTGGGTTAGAATGAGAAAATTTGACAAAGAATCGTATGTTATCAAGGACTTAGATTTATCTTATTCACAATTGAATGAATGAAAAATCCCTTCTCATACACTCACATTCCTCATATAGATATTTCATATCCAGCAATATTCTACTTTATTATCTGATTAAAGATAATGTCAGAATGTTATCAAAATACAAATATCTATATAGAAATCCATGTTGATTAAAGGATTAAATCAATATTACGGTAATGAGAAATATTAATGACATGATCTATGTAGTATTTTCATTATGGGTCATCCAGTATCATTTCTCCAAATGGTACTTATGATTTGACTTAAATCACATATACATGATTAGTAAAACATAATCAAACCAACATCATTTTAGTTTTAAATATTGTTATAACGAGGGGTACTGGAAAAAATCCACCGACCTGCCCGCAAAATCTACCTAACCTGCAGCCAGGTGGACGCAACCCGTACCACATGAGTTGGGCTACGGGCCCAAACTTAGTAGGTCGTAGCTATGTGGTGCGACTGTGGCCTAAGCTCCAGAATTTGCGGCCCAACCGCACTGCCTGCACCCTATGCATGTCATCCCATAAACTAATTTTATTTCTTTCATTTTGGGCCGGTCCAAAGACCCAGATGTTATTCAACAAGTTGAAGTATTAAATCCTACAACACTATTATCCACGGTCACACACCTTTTTCATTTGCGACACACACTATTGATTTTTCTACACTTTACACTCTGTCTCTCCATCTTCGTATTCATCAATATCTCCAATTCCTTATTCAAACCTCTTCATGACCGCTGCCGGTTTTGTTCATCTCCACTATTTTCAATTGTTCATCGTTGATGGTTGGCTATAAATAATAGACATAAATGAATATTGTTCAAGACAAATCTAATTATGCTTTTACCAAATAATATCAATAGAAGAAAATATTGTTCGAGAATTGATACCCGACTCTAACAAGGTATACATCTTGTTTCTTTCATCTATTTCTCATAGATCTATGATAGTTTATCTATGGGTTTTATAAATTTCTTTGCTTTGTAAAAATTGAAATCAAGACTTTATGTGAACTTTGGTTGATCACTCATGCCTCCATTGAACCGGTCTTGGGTCTCTGATAAACATGATTATTGTTATTGATGAATATCCCGAAAGGAGTATTACAATATATAGGCTACGTGGTAGACTAGGGTTTACACACAAGGGCGTAAGGCCCGTATACAATAGGGCTAAACATAAATACATTAACATACCTCCTCAAACTCAAGATGGTGTCAACGAATTCAGTTTGGAAACTAGAGCATTGAACTGTCCAAGAATCAAAGGCTTGGTAAATATATCATCATTTTGGTCATCAAAAGAGACGATGCGTAAAGTGATAGTGCCCTGAGTGAGGTGATGTCGCACAAAATGACAATCATTTTTATATGCTTGGTGTGTTCATGGAAGACGTCATTGTGAGCAACCTAGATAGCACTTCGGTTGTCACAATGAATTGAAGTAGTCGAGCTGTGAACGACACCCATATCATGAAGTAACCATCGTAGTTAGAGGTAGTATCGGCAGAGCCCGATATTCTTCCTCTGTACTAGAACGGGTAACAGTCATCTACTTCTTACTCCTCCAAGAGATGAGAGAGTTGTCGAGAAAGATGCAATATCCCGTAGTCGAATGTCGATCAGTAGGATTACAAGCCCAGATCTGCATATGAAAATCTATGTAACACCATAGGTGCATCGCACGAGAAATGAACACCGTGAGATAGAGTGCCTCGCATATATCACAGAATTTGAAGAACAACCTCATAATGTGCAATACGTGGCCTATACATAAATTTGCTAACTATGTGAACTGCATATGCAATATTCGGACGTGTGACGATCAAATAGACAAGACTGCTAACAAGATGTCGACAAATGGTAGCATCTGGAAGAGTTGCCTCAATAGGAGTATAGGCAACCTTACTATCAGATAAGCCTGCCCAATAAATGAGGTCAGCTGCATATTTGGCCCGAGACAAGTTATAACTAGAAGGCATTGACGAAGTCGACACTTCATTATCCTCTAGAGTCAAATCTCCTCACATTTACCCCATTTGTCCCGAATTTATAGACTTTAGTGAATAATATGCTAATTTTAACTCATGAGTGCTTCAAGATAATTTCAGGTGAAAACATGTCGAAAAAGAGGTAAAATGGAGCTAAAATGAAAAAGTTGGAAAAGTGAGAAGGCTGACCGGGCCAACCTGCTAGGAAACACCCGACATGTTGGTGCTAACTCGGCAATCGTAGGCATCATCTCAAAGAAGAGAAAAAGCTCACTCGGGCAACCTCACAACCCGTTTTCAGCTCCGTCGACCTATCTTGCAGAAGGCATAACTCTTTCATCAAGAGTCCAAATGGAATGAAATTGGCACGAAATAGAAGAGGACTAAACAAGCTATAATATTGAAGAAAGAACTTTTTCATCTGAGATCTTGAATTGCATATTTTTAGGGCACGAATTGGATGTTTGAATTCCAAATTCTAGCACTGTCGACTGATCTTGCGTGTGGCATAATTTATTCGTTTAAAGTTTGATTGAGCCAAATTAAAGAAAACTCAAAGGGATATAAATAGTGAAGAACACCATTTTTGTATATGAGTAGCCTGCCGGTCTCAACCTGGCAGGTTTGTCCGGCAGAATTTCGTAAATCTGGCAACCCGAGGCTTTGGTCTTTGGAGGATAATCCACTTGCTAGGATGACATGCCGGGTCCGGCAGGCTCACGATCAGTGTTGATTTTGTGCGATTCTTACCATTTTGAATTGGTTTTGGCTCTCCTATTTAATCCAAAGGGTAAGGCTTCAAAAAAAGATCTTCCCATACACATTTTTAGAGAGAGAGAGAGAGAGATCATTTTGCATTAGGAAGAGCTAGAGATCATTGGAAAAGATCGGAAGGGGCCGAGTAGAGCATGTGGAGTCATCATCATTGAGTTAGAGGTTTGAGTAGATTTTAGTTTACATCTTCAGTACATGGCCCACACATGAATTGTCTGAGGATGTCAGCTGCATATACAATATCCGGACGTGTGACGGTCAAATAAACAAGACTGCCAACAAGTTATCGATAAATGGTAGCATATGTAAGAGACTTTTCATTAGAGGGTGTAACTTTATTGTTTGCCTTAATAGGAGTATATGCAACCTTACTATCAGAAAAGCTTACCCGAAAAAATGAGGCCAGCTACATATTTGGACTGAGACAAGTGATAACTAGAAGGCATTGATGAAGTCGACACTTCATTATCCTCTGGAGTCAAATCTTCTCACATTTACACCCATTTGTCCCGAATTTATATATTTTAGTGAATAATATGTTACTTTTAATCACGAGTGCTTCAAGATAATTTCAGGTGAAAACAGGCCGAAAAAGAGACAAAATGGAGCTAAAATGCAAAAGTTGGAAAATGGAGACGGCTGACCAGGCCAACCTGCTGGGACACATCCGACAGGTTGGTACTTACTGTTGGGAAACACGGGATCTCATACATAGCAACAGAAGCAATATAACAAAAATTTAAACCGTGTTCCTAGCAAGGATCTATTGCATGTTTAACCTTAATCAATGAAAGGGTTGGAAACATTTAATTACCTCTTGTAGATCCGACTTTACCAAACCTTTGAGAGTGAACGAGTTCTTCACGAATCAAACAAAAGCGTCTGCTTTGGGATGCGCTCTCTACCGGTACCCACACGAACAAGTCTTGATAGAAGCTTGACGAAGATCAATCTACTAGAATTGATCTTCTCAAATCAGATCTAATTAATAATTAATCAGATCTGGAGTTTAAGGTGGAGTTGCTAATGTTGCGAACATCACATTAGGGTTTTATGAAACCGATGCAACATATTTATAGGCTATAGGGAGTAGAGATTTTATTCCCTAATAAAATCCTACTCAATTATGAATTTCAAAAATGCTTTGTTTAGAACTTTCCCTAAAATGCGTGCTCCATAATTCTCAATTGCCTAATATGAATCTAATTCGTATTAGGTAATCGGAAACGAAATAGTGTCGTCGCCACGGCCTCGCCACGGGGCCGTGGCCGATTAGCCGCCATGTGGCCAACTCGTTTGCCCACAAATCCGCCATGGGATCTGGCCATTAGGCCATCCCGTGACCGACCTCCATGGTTGCGGCTCGTGGCCTCTCTTGACTGTCCCGTGGTCAAACTTTTCCACGGGACCGTGGCACTTGGGCAGTCTGTGACCAACCATTGGTCACGGACACGTGACCACGGACTCGTGGCCCCTTGTGGTCACGTGTCCTACTTCAAAAGTGAGATTTAAGAAGATGGAGACATTTCAAGCTGAAGTGTTAAAAAAGTTGACAACTCAAGAAGATATGCTCAGGAAAAAGGAGATGGAGTTTGAGGAGATAAGGAGAGAACCGGACCGGGTATGGTCGGTTTCCAGAAATAGGAATCGAAACTGACTGGAATGTGGTGTTTAACCGGGAGGCCGGTTAACCAGAAAATTACACCAGTTTTTCGATTTACCCGAAACCGGTACTAACTGTATGAATTAGCATATTTGCCTCCAAATTGGGCGAAATTGAAAATAACACAAGATGAATTTTTAACTTTTTTTTCATTAAGGATGAAAAACTATTAAGGATGGATTAGAGAGTGCCCAAAGGCACTCAATCTGATCTCTCCCTAATAATTGAAAAACACCCTTACCTAATAGTAAAAACCATTAAGGATTGATTAAAGAGGTCCAAAGGTCCTCAATCTGGTCTCTCCCTAATGATACAACACACACTACCCTAGAATATATTACGATACCAAATAAAGAGTTACAAAGTTCAAGGATGTTAAACAGTACAACATGTTACAATAAGCTTCATCAAGCTTCAAAATCATAATAAAACATCACATTTAGACAAAAGTCTTCAATCTTCAACCTTTCACATAAGAGAAGAGAAGGGGCACCATTCGACTTGCAGTTTCACCAATTTCTGCAAAACAGAAACATAAGTTAGAAACTTAACAAAACAAAAACCTAATTAGAAACTTAACAAAACAAAAACTTAATAAAAACTAACAAAACATAAGAGTACAGAAAGTTAAAAAAACATAAGAGTAGAGTAGAGTAGAGAAAGTTACCTTCCTCCACAAAAACACAAAAGTCTTCAAGGTTTCACATAAGAGATGAAGCACCAATGGGACTTGTCGTTTCACCAATTTCTACAAAACAGAAACTTAAGTTAGAATCTGTCCAAAACAGAAACTGTCCAAAACATAAACTTAACAAAACAGAAAAGGGTAGAGTAGAGAAAGTTACCTTCCTCTTTTACTTTAGGTTCTTGCCTTGTTTTGTATTTCTTTTTTGGGCAGCTCTCCCGGATGTTTATACTTTCTTCTCGTCATTTATATATATTTTTGTTGTTAAAAAAACAATTATCACGTAGGTACACCTAAAGTATTTTTTAAATTTGTAGGTCACGTAATGGAAATTATTAACGTAATTATAAATTCTGTAACAGTTTTTGCGAAATGACAATTTTGCCCCTCTTTTGAATAACTGATTTATTTATAAAAATTAGGGGCATATTAGTCTTTTCGCCTTAAAAATTATAAATGACCATTTTGCCCCTCTCTATGTCAATTTCAATTCAAAACCATCACTGAACCAGATGAAAATTCCAATTTACAACCATCACTGAACTGGATGACAATTACAATGCCAATTTTGATCTTGTCGGACTAGTTCAAACGAAGACGAATTGAGGAGAAGCGATTTCCGTCCAGCCCTGTTGGCTTGCTTCCGGCGACCTCCTCCACTGATTCCAACAAGATTTTCTCACAATCTTCACTGAAAATCGAGACAATATACTTCGAATTAAGCTGGCAGGGAATCATAACATGAAAGGTCGAATCGACCATGATACAATCGCGAAGACGTGACTTGAACCCCCGAATCAGAATCTGAATCTCAATGAGTCAAGACGCTAAGACCCACTATTTACTCGCAATCCTTGTCGCAAATGCCAAGTCCTCACGATCCGAGGTTTATTTCCAATCGAAATTGCATCTGTATCTTCTTTGTTGAACCCAGGCGACCAGATTCGACTTCTTCCAATAAGGCTTGTCGACGAACTGAAATCAATACAGAAATCGATCGACGCGCCAGAATCGGGGCAAAAATTCTAGGGTTCATCGGGTTTACAAGTCATTCTCAGCGTCAATTTCTTCGTCTGGGGTGAACTCGCCATAAATTATGGATTCGAATCGCCGGAGAATGGAGAATGGTTCGTCTTCTACGACCATTTTCCTTCTCCTTCTCTCTCTCTTTTTTTAATTTTGTAATTTTATTGGAAATGACAAATTTGCCCTCCACATATATTAATAATGAATGTTTAAATGAGGGTAAAAAAATAATTTGCAATATCAAAATTAACCCAAAATTAATTTGGTCAAATCGGAGAATTTCAAGTCGGTCAAACCATTTCAAAAGAGTGACACAATTTTAAAAATTTTAAAAACGAGGGACAATTATCAATTCACATTTCACATTTTATGTAACCGAGTTTCTGACCGTGATAATTAAGTTAGAATTAAAAAATAATTTAGGTATACCTATGTGATAGTCGTGTTTTTTCAGATGTGCCTACGTGATATTTACCCTAAAAAATAATTTAATTCTATTGATGCAAACTTTTAGACAAAAGAAAGCGGTAAATATGCAATTTCGGCAAAACCTCTTAATAAATCACGGGAGAAAATGGCAAACGGTTTATTCATTGCTAAGTTACAACAAACATGAAATTACAATGTACAAACATAACACATATATCTGTACGACAAAACACTGTCCTATCTTAAGGCGTGGGAAACTATATAGCATTAGTAGTAATAGACACATGACATGCTACTACTATGATATTGTTATGTATTTTTATTTCTTCAAAACCACTCAACATTGCATTTTGGGTACAAACCTTTGTCAGCAGCAACAAGTGAGAGACCCATTAGTTCTTTCTGAACCTTCATTCTCTCATACAACACTGAGCAAGCAAGTGACTTGCACTTTATCCCACTCTCCACGACCCAGTCCCCGCCTCCACATTCTCGACATATCTGCAAATCACATTCACATTCAGCCGCCACCTCATTTATCCCATCCAAGATAAAACTGAAATATATATATATATAACACTGATACTTACAGCAGCTAGGTGTTGCATCTCTCGCTCCACCTTTGAAGTTTTCCCAGTGACAGCTGTTGCAACAGCAGTTTCATCCCGGGAACAATCATTGCATATATGAGATGATGCCAGGACCAACTCACCGCATAATATACAGTGTTTCGACAGATAGTAATAATCGATCCTTGTTCTGTGCGGATTTGGAGCATGAAAGGCACGTTTAGTGAAAGCTTCTCTCACTGGGCGGGGCATTTCACAAAACCAGTTGTTTAACTCCACCCCAACAAGTCCAAATACTCTTTGCAGAGCTGGATTTATTTGTTTGTTGATGTAGTATAAATCATTCAATCTAAACGGTGAATTGATAGTCAACAGATCCAATGGATCCACAACCATATCAACAAGGCGGGCCCCAGGCTCCCCATGGATTACAACATAAGGTATTCTCTCTCCATATCGTGGTTCTGCCCTAGGATCGGCCCTCATTGCTTTAGTGGCTACAATTGCTCCTGGTGGCAGTGATGAAGCCCGTGTACTGTAGGTACCCAAACGAACCTCCTTCGCAAAAACAAAGTCTTGCAGAGAAACCCTAGCAGATAGAATCCGCGTCCATTGACGCTGCAAGTATGTTTTAACCTGTCACAGAAGATAGAAAAGATCAACCTTAAATACTAAAGAACCCAAAATCACAAGAAAAATGCTATCCAGTGATGATCAATTACTGAAGATGATCAGCTGATTTGGTTAATATGCAATTACTATCAAGTTCTTTTTTGCTGTGTAATAATTCTATCATTTTGGTATAGAGATTTCAGCAATACCCTATAAAAATATCGAGACAGAACATAATTAACTTGAATTAATTGCTATCAAGAAAAGAAAAGAAAAACTTGAATTAATGTGCATCATCATAAACCTATCTTCAAAAGCACTACATAAGACACATAAGTCTACCTGTGAGATGTCTTGATGTTCAAAAAAGATTCTTAAGGACTGCTCCATTGTCTTCGCTACAGCTTCACAAGTATCTCTTCGTACTGTCTCAATACCTTTGGCATCAAAAACAGGTTCGGTTTGGTCTGGGTTTTCGTAACTATATCCAACATACCTTTTCTTGGTAAGAAGAAAACACGGATGATAAACTTTCTCCATCTTTAATGTAACTGGATTGGGATTCATTGCAGTTACTGCAGATGCAATCTCCTGTCCAATTTCAAAAGCTTCCTTGACAGTGCGTCCTTTCAGAAGGACAAACATGCTGCAAAAACAAGCTAGTATGAGACAAACCACCATTCCGGAAAATCGTGTAAGGGAAACATTTTTGCCTTTTCTGATGCATATTAACTTTGTAATATATAAATTGAAAAGCTGTATTTGATGATGCTAAGACAAATGCTATGGAGGATATTAAGGGAACTCTAATGTGGTTGTGGCAGTTCACCTGCAAACCGCATCCACATAACTAATGTGGAGAATATAAAGAGAATTTTGTGAGGTACAATTTCAACCCCTAGCAGCAAGAGACAATTTTGATTATACCTGTCTGTATCACCGTATATAACTTCAGCATTCCACTTATTATGATTGTTTACGAGTGAGATAGCATTTTCTAGAGTTCTACGGCCACATTGAACAATGCTGTCTGCAAGCTCCGCACAGGGCATGCGCCCACTAAAACCAGCAGCAGTATAGCCGTATGTTACATTTGCTATTAGCTTCAAAGCAAGCTGTCTGGCATAAAAAATCTGAAAGGATTACAAGTTAGCTAATTTCATACATGCATAAAGAGCGCAGTTGAGTTGCTCCAACATAGTAGTTTTGTTGGGGCAACAATTACAAGAATTAATCGTATATTGCATGACAGAGCCCTTTAACTCTCCAAAACAGCACCAGACAGATGTCAGGGAGAAATATGATATATGTGTATCAAAAGGCCAGTCCTAAGATCTCAAACTACGTAATCTATTTGTCTACAAGATGTTCAACTCAACAGCTTTGTAAACATTTTCATGAACAAAAAAGAAGACAAAGATGAATGATCTAGAGCGAAGCATACAATATAAATTTTCGCATCAATATCAAATTACTAGGAGCCAGTAACAAATAGTTTATTTAGCAGCCATACCCTATGAAGAACTTGCTGAGAAGGAGCCAACTTCTTAATTGCCTGTTTCACCATTATTCTAGTCGATAATATTTCTTCCAACAACCGGGGTAGCACGCCTTTACGCACCTATATGATGCCAATGAATGATGTTTCACATCCGAACAGGTAACTAAACAATATACATTACAATGGAAAAACAAAGCCACTCTTCTAGAGAAAAAGAAAACTTATATAAGGGTCGTGAAACAAAAGTACACCAGCTACAGGAAGAGAGCTAATTTAGTTAGTCATGTATATCACAAGAAAGTGAAAAACCAGTCAAAATAGACAAAAACAGTTGGACCTCTTAGCTTTGTAATACGACAACACAAGTGGAATATAAATTATAGAGCAAACAATAGAGATCATAATTTCTTAGACTACTGATTACTTACGACCATTTTCTTGAGAATAATAAAGCATCTGACAACTTTACATTCTAGAACAGTTTATGTACTTCATACTTGTATAAACAAACAAAAATAATGTTTCCCACTATCAAACGTAAAATAGTCAGAATGACTACTGTTTGGTTGATGATAATTATTACTAGTAAGTAACCTTAACAGCATCAACCTAGAGAGAACATGAACAACCAATATGTAAGCATGTGCTGCGACACACAGTTCACACAAAACAGTCAAGCGTTTACAAGTCAGCAAACTTTCAAGTATGATTCACTTACTACATTTATTTCACTTCATCTACCAACCATATACTACTGACTAGCTGAAAAAATCAATGCAACCAGCTTAAACAACCACCCAAAAAACCATCTGCAACAATATGCTTTTGCAGTACACGCATCTTTGTATAGGATAAGAGAAAGTGAAAAACGTAAGGCATGCATAAACAAGATACAATCAAAAGGTTTACCTTCGTAGGCACATACATAACACCATTTGGAGTAAGCAATACTTGCTTCCTGAGATCTCTTAAAACACATGGATCTGGTGAATATAAGCTTACCCCTAGTGTACCTGCCTTTGAAGGAACAATATTTCCAAGACATGTACAAAAGCAAAGGTTGTATGCAATTATCATTGATGGATAAAGAGATTGGAAATCCAAAACAACAACAGGATCTGCATAAAAACCAGATTCTGGTTCCATAACAAGAGGCAGGCACTCCATTGCTGGTTGAGAAGCAACCTGATTATAATAGTCAGGAAACAAACATCACATATTATAAAATACAAGTTGTCAATCATTCAGCCGATAGTGTCATGCACAATGAGCATCATATCACGGGGAATAAAAATCTGTGGATACCTGTTGACTCCCAGGAGAAACGGCAAGATAATTCTGCGTATGTGCCAATCTCAAGAACATTGATTCAACACGGTATTGTGAACCTCGAGAAAGCACGGAGAAAAAATCAATGCCAAAGACACGAGCAAGTTCTGATGTTCGATTTATCTGAAAACCAACATATGTACATGGCCTTTTAAGAAATTGATGCACAAAGAAAGAGATAAACCAAGTTGTTTGATACTTAAATGATAGTAAAACATGCATACATTTATGCTGTTTGATTGGATTTAATGAAATGGAATACAACCTGGAACAGTATTCATAATTAAGTATGTCTCACAGTCACAGAACATTATGAGATGCTGAAGAAAAAGCAGCATAGCAAAGTTATGTTTAGGTTGAAAAGTTTATCATACCATATCAAGCTGATTCATAATCTCTAGGTTCAACTTGGCTCTGTTAACAATATAATCAATACATCGATGTCTTGCTCGTCCAGGGCCACTTGAAAACCACTTCGTTAGTACTTTGTACTGAATCAAAGGAACTTTTTGTCTCAAAACGGATTCAGCTACAGCTTCGACTGTATACATTTTAAGCTTAAGCTCACCACGCATCAGTCGCCATACATTGAGGACAATTCTTCCACCAACATGAACACCACTAGCATGAGTTCGTCCCCATTCATCCTCAATAATCACATCTCTTACTAAGGAAGAATCAGTCTCTAAGGGTTCAGGCTGAACAGCATCTGGTGTTACCTTTTGAGAAATCTCATAGTACCCAGTTGCTATCCTGGATATAGATGGAGTCCGAGATATATTACCAAGTAAGCCTACACCAAGATGTGAGGCCCTTTCTGCCAAAAACCCAAGGGAACCCCCTTGAATATCCCAGCCCATTATCATATCTGGGTCAAATGAACTCACAAACTCCATGAAGTGGCTAAACAACTGCCTTTCTTCTGAAAAGACTAACATGTTGCAGCATGATACTGCATCAAGATTCCTGTAAATCGAAGCAAACAAGCATAAGAAAATAAAATACAACAAGACATTTTTTATGGACTTATTACTTCTGGTAAATTATTTGTTTATGAAAATTGAAAGATTATCAAAGGAGTAATTTGATTCAACTGGTAAGTTCCTTGGATTCTCAGTAGACTAAAGGATCGAATTGGAACTTCATTACTGTTGGGATTAATGGATAAGCTAAGAGAGGTTCGCCATAAGTAGCGCAATCCTGGCTAACAAAATGGCATCTTAGGTATCTTTTACTTCTAATGTACCTCAAAACTATTCAACTATTTGACTACAAAAAAGCCAATAATTACTGGTCTCGACTAGGCTAAAAACAAGTGATGCAAAATACATGATTAGAGCATTCAAGGATGCCATGTATTTGAATCTGATTCCTCACCCAAATTCTTGTTACATTTTCTATACATGCTTCTCAGTTTCTTGCTTCAGCACAAGTTAAGAGCAAAAAAGGGAAGTCATGATTAGAGCAAGATGTTTGGTTATGCAGACATTATAATTATACAGAGAAATGCAATAATTAGAAATATGCATTATGCATTAGAATACCAATATCAATATCAATTACAGATTATACTAAGAAAATGAAGAGGGCAAGGAAATTGTATTTAACATCGAATCTCAAAAGTTGAAACCCCAAAAGAGAATAGAAACTATACCAAAATTACATTAAGCACAAATCAGCATACCTTACACAAGGTTCAATTTTACTACGTAGAAGTGCATGGACTTCAGCTACAGAATCATTATCACTCTGAATTGCTAGTGCTATAATATTTACAGCATCAAATCGAGGATCGGGACGAAGATCTCCTCTAGACTCTGCATGAATCTGTCACGGCATTAAAGTCAAGATAAAAAAAATTGACCCCACAAAGATGCATTTGCAAAATATGAATGTAAAACATCTTCTACTCATACACAAACATGTCACAAATTCAAGGTTACAAGAAATTTTTGAACAATGTCTTATTCTTGTAAGCAAATCATAAAATAAAAACATACAGTTATGATAGCCAGAAAACAAAAATCATTTTGCCACTCTCTTCCTTTCACTAAAATTACTTGTGCGGTATTTCTTTTTCAGTAATCCCATAATGTGTTCCATTTAGACAGCTCAAGAAATATAATATTTGACTAAACGTATAGACAGAAAGAACATAGAAGGGTGTTCCCACATCAAATAATGTTAATCCTACGGCTCATATCTAGAACGTTCCTAGGCCCATATCTAGAATGTTCTTAAGGCCCGTATCTAGAGTATTCCTAAGGATCATATCTAGAATGTTCTTATTCTACATTATTTTATCTCCTCCTATATAAGAAAAACTTCTCTTGTAATCTAATGATTCAAATCAAATACAATACCAATTTTAGAAATTGTCATGGTATCATAGCCTCTCTAAAATTTTTTCGATCTTTGGTTCAATTTTTTTGCAAGTGTTGGTTTGCCCACACGTTAATTATGTTTAAGCGGGTGGGCGAGGCATTATAATTACGATTTTCCTTGGTAAGATATTCTAGTTGCTCGAAGTTGTACCTCCAAGTTCCTTGTTGGCCGATGTACCCCAACTTGCTACAGTACACCGTTTATTATCGTATTTTTCAGCCCGTTTCCTTGTTCGCCGTCAACTTTCAAGATTGACATGATTTCGGTGTTTACTCGAGGCGCTTGGATCTTTGTTATTTCTTTTTTTCTCTATTACTAACCTCTCTTGAATGTGAGAGGATGTGCTGAAGCCGTAGCGCACCCGGTCTCCGTATCCGGCCTCCGTCTCCAAATTGGGTATAAATTCCCAGTCTCCGAGTTGGGTATAAGTCCCCAGTCTCCGAGCTCCGGTCTCCATCTCCAAGTTGGGTATAGATCCCTAAAAGTCACCGCTTCCAAGTTTTCCGAGTTTCGAGTTCACACATCACTCACCGTCATTCGCCACTGTCATCAGTTTCTTGGAAGCAAATTGATGTTGGTTGGTCAACTCACATCAATTTGAGGGGGGTGTTAATCCTAAGGCTCATATCTAGAACGTTCCTAGACCCATATCGAGAATGTTCTTTAGGCCCGTATCTAGAGTATTCCTAAGGATCATATGAAGAATGTTCTTATTCTAGATTATTCTATCTCATCCTATATAAGAAAAGCTTCTTCTGTAATCTAATGATTCAAATCAAATACAATACCAATTTCAGAAATTGTCAAATAAAAATTGGAAAGAAGAGGTACATGAGGTTCACCCAACTATGAAGGTTAACTTAACTACTTGAGTTGCAAAACCCAACTCAATACCTGTAGAACAAAATTTAAAATTCTTCAAAGGGTAATTACTAAAAATTATATTTTTAGTCAGGTATGAATATAGGCTAGTGTCCTCCTATGTTGTCTTTCCCAAGGTTGGCAGCCAATTACCGAAGTAGAAATGAAAAGGGAAATACTCTTTATTGCGTGAAAGAGCATACTCAACAGTTGTATTAGGCTACTTTATATATCTACACAACCTTCAATACCACCAGATCGGTACGGCTTCTCTTCTACTTCTGCAATTGCTACTACTCTGTCATTTGTTGCAATTACATCAGGGAATTCCGAGGCTGCATGCACAACTTGACTGTTGGGAACATGTGATGCAAGAAGAATTATGTGCCTTGGAATTAAATCACACTAGGGACAATGTACAGTCCCCTTGGTGTTACTCCGTTGGGCTACAAGTGGGTATACTCAGTTAAGGTACAAACACGGTCTCTGTCTCATGCTTGTTTTGCTATCTGAATTAGGATTCCTCCATCTTGGGATTAATCTCTTCTACATGTTAAACGATACCAGTGCTATATATACTACAACCAATCATGTATATCCTTAGCACCCCAAAAATATTGAGGTGGATTGGGCTAACATAGAGTGCACCTAGCATATTGAGCTGGATTTTCACTTCATCCGGGAGGAGCATGACTCTCAAGTACTTTCTCTCCCTCATGTACCTTCGAATCTCCGGGTGGTTGATAATTGATATCTTCATCAAAGCTCTCCCTCGCCAAAGTTATCAGTTTTTTGCAGACAAATTAATGTTAGTTGTACACTGACAT
>JAYMTP010002053.1:0-21196 GCA_036897365.1 Geranium brycei
TAATTAAAATTTTAATGTAAAATTTTGTCCCCTCTTACAAAATTTTTTTGATCCGTGCCACTGTGCACAGATGTTAACAAACCTACACTATAGTTGTCTGGTTTACCAGAGACAATAGACATTTGCCCCGTGGTATTCCAATATCACGAGCACCAAACTATTATATCGTGCTAAAGGTTAATTTCCTTATAATTTGACGTTTTGATGTATAACTTATCTATTTTTACAGTGACCAAAAAATAAATTTATAGATTTACTTTGGGTGGGTGAAGAGCTACACCAAATGGGCCGAATAATATTTACTGGGCTTTGGGTGGAACTGGGCTCGGGTCACCCGAATAACCGGACATGGTCTCGGGTTTCCTTCCCTGCAAGCTATTGCCATGAAATACCGATCTAATTACTCACTTACTCATTCATCATCGTCTCTCTCTGCTTTGCTTCTTCGCTTCTAGGGTTTTCTGATCAATCGATCCTCAGCAATTTTCTGCCATGGATCTATCCATTGAGAACAGCTTCAATGCCCCTCATTCCATGGGGACGACCATCATCGGCGTTACCTACGACGGCGGGGTTGTCCTCGGCGCCGATTCCCGCACCAGCACCGGTAAATTCCTCTGTTCTTGCTTCTATAGATCTTGTGAATATGTGTTTCTTGAGAAAATTCCTGAAATTACAAGGGAAAGCTGAAGCTATAATATAATGGTCTCATGGTTTGTGCTTAGTTCTGCGTTTTCTCCATAGAAATAAGTTGAACGGATTGAGGTTATGTAGCATGTCAGGCGCCAATTCAAGGAATGATTTTTGTGTTCCTTGGAACTATATCGAATTCTATTGCTTCTTTCTGTAGTTTTGGTTGCTGAGAAATTTGAGACGAATCATAAATTAGCTCCAAGCACTCGAATTTCTTAGGTTTGAGTTTATATTATGTGTTCTAGTTCATTGATCTGTTGAGGATGCAAGGAAAAAAATGAGATTTTAGGTTCTATGCTGTAAGTTGTGCTATTTCAGTGCAGGTTTTATTTTTCCTGTATATGATACCGGGATAGAATTGATGATAAGCTCTTCTATGTTTTTTCTAATTCTAATCTCAAATTCTGTTCTAAAATGTTAAGTTTCTCACTGTCCTTGTTGCAGGAGTTTATGTTGCAAATAGGGCATCAGACAAGATTACCCAGCTGACAGATAATGTCTATTTGTGCCGCTCTGGATCGGTATGGTTACCCTTAGTTTCTTGTTTGTCTTTCTCGAATATATTTGTTAGTTTCCAAGTGGTGTTATCTCAGTGAAGAAACTTTCTACTTTTAGACGTTGTCAAGATATTTTTTTGAGTAATTTGATAACACTAAACTTACTAGTGTTTATTAAAGGTTCATAAGTTGGTAGTTTTCTCTATATTTGTTACTAATTTACAGTCTGTTTTTAGGCTGCAGATTCTCAGGTTGTTTCAGACTATGTGCGTTACTTCCTCCACCAGCACACGTAAGGGAATTCAATGATTTTCAATTATCTCTCCTTTCCCTTTGTGTGCCTGCATGCTCTCTTGTGTGTTTTTACTTTGTCACAGGATATGTAATTGCTTATAAAAATACTTGGAAGACCAGAATAAAACTGCTCTCAAATCTCAATCGGAGTTGTTTTAATATCCCCAACCTTACCATAGTCAAATATCAAATACTTCATAACAAATATACAGCACATGGCCTGTCATTAATTTTGCATGCACTCGTGCTATTTTGTTTGGATGAGTTGTGAGTTTGTTTGCATGCAGTGGAAACCGTATTATAATTTCTATAAGATGTAGATGATGAAATATTGATCATGCCTTCAATTATGAGTTAGAAATTTTCTGATCACCATATGTTTCATTTTTGTCAAGTGTTTATAAGATTACGAGTTTGTTGGTGAAGTTGGTAAAATATGGCCTTCAAACAACAACTTAGCCTTTTTCCCAATCGATTGGGGCAGGCTCCATGAACCAAAAGCATGTCACATTGGGTCATTCACATGGATAGTTAGATTGTACGGAGAGATGTCAAACAAAAAAAAGATAAACTATGACACACAAATTTTTAAAACATCTTCCAAGCATATTAATTTGTGCTTTCTCTACCATAAATTTACTTGTTGATATGGAGAACAGTTTATTTCTGTTGTCCTTGGGTATGTCATATTATTAAGAAAACTATTAAAGAAGAAGCTTATGCCAATATAAGTTGTAATTTATCCTACTAAATGCATTTTTTGTTTACTATGTGTAGTATACAGCTGGGGGAGCCTGCAACTGTCAAGGTTGCTGCAAACCTTTCCAGGATGCTGTCTTACAATAACAAGGTTCACGTCTGGTACACTTGTTCTGTTTTAAATATTAAATTGCACAGTTATCATTGCAAAAACTTATGTTCCTCTGGCTGATAAAAAAGGAACTTATGCTCCGCTAGGTACTTTAAGGTTGTAATATGTCTTTGAATTGTTTTACCAAAACCCCCAGTATTTGATGGTCCTGAATATTGGATGTTTCTGTTTACTTTCATATGCATATGTGGTTATAATATATGTGATGTATTTTGTCAGTAACTACTAATTATGGTTGTTTGATTATCTAGAATTTTGGAGGTTTAAAAAAAATACCCTTCCACCTTGTTTCTGTGTTGACTTGTTTCATATCCAAGTTAGCCTTAAATATCCCTTTGTGTTTTATCAATAATTCTGGAGGTTTGATGGCTTTGAACTCTTGAGGTTTAATATATGCTCTTCTTCTTCCTCAACTTCTTCAACCATCATCATCAATCAATCGTTATGATATCCTATTTATGTGTTTTGTCAAAGACTGGTGGTTTGATGGCCTTGGATACTAGAGGTTCGCTAAATGCTTGAACCCTTTTTCCTCTTCATTCAATTATCAAGTCAATGGGTCTGACGACATTGATTTTCCCCTTCAAACCAGCTTTACTATGTGCCTTACAAAGGTTTTTGGATTGTTTTAAAGAAATTCTTTTTGGACAATGACTAAAGGGGTACCAATTGTTTTATATATGTTTGAATGGGGTTACTGGAGAACAGAAACGAACAAGATTGGCTCATTTCTTCTGTCTGCTAGTAGTTATTGGGAACTGTTACTATGCTGTAACTAAATGATGAATTTGTTATTAGCGTTTCAGTCAGACAACTAAGTTATTCTATTTAGATCTTCTAGTTTTGTGCCTCGTTGTTGGGATGATTATGTTACCTTCTGGCACTGAAAGATGAGCTAATATCAATGTATTGAGAATGATTAAGCACTCAAGATACTTATTGTTTGGTGAGTTAAAACAAATTTTGAGTTCAATCTCCTAAAATTTAAGAAGCTATATCTTTTGTCAACCGATTTTCTTTTGGCTCCTTTCTTTAGTACAAAATGATCATTTAATGGTAAGGATGGTATTTAAAAATACACCTATTGACATTTATTTGATCTGGCAGAATATGCTACAAACTGGCTTAATTGTTGGTGGATGGGACAAGTATGAGGGAGGGAAAATATACGGAATACCTCTCGGTGGGACAGTTGTAGAGCAACCTTTTGCTATTGGAGGTGAGTTCTTGTGATCACTAAAGCAATGTACTAATAAAATTTATTACATTTTATCAGCAAAGATGTATTCCAATATTTTTATGTGTCTTGTAGCATGGAATCGATGTTTGGCAATATTCTTGCATCTTATATTTTGTCAGTATGATGTATCCAATATTTGTACGTTCTTTTTTGTTTCATTGCCATACGGTAGAGGCTTTTGGGTGTTAAATAGGTGTTTTTTGTGATTGCAGGATCTGGGTCTTCCTACTTGTATGGTTTCTTTGATCAAGCATGGAAAGAAGGATTGACCAAAGAGGAAGCTGAGGTAATGTACCAAAATATGTTTTCTCTATTCCAGTGATGGTGGGAATATTGACAGGCTTAGTATGAATTATCTCCCCATCCCGCTTTTTCCCATTGAATTCATTGTTTCTCGTGAGAAATGTAAATATAATGCCCCCTTCTGTCGTAGTTAATTCTCCCAAAACATCTGTGACTCCATTTTAGAGTTCATTACAATTTTTGGTGGTTCAAATGCAGCAATTAGTCGTGAAAGCAGTGTCACTTGCTATTGCTCGAGATGGTGCCAGTGGGGGTGTTGTTAGAACTGTCATTGTAAGTTTTGACCATTTTTTATTCTTGTCCTGCAGCTTGTTTTCCCTAATTAAATATGATGCATGCTGTGTTTGTGTTATAGATTTCTAGATGATGGAATTTGAAATAAAATATCAAGAAGTATTTCTATGCATTCTATTGTAATTTGAGATATTTAGACAATTCAACCTGACTTAAAAGCCACCACAATGTTTGTGCTATGAGAAAATATATTGTCAGCGCAGCAATCATAAATGCCAATGACCACTGATATACCTTCATTGTCCACTAAAGGTGACTACCACTGAAATAAAAACTGGTAATGATTATCTTGTCAGTGCTTTCATCATTTATGAAAAAAGCTACTGCCACCATCCCAAAATTCGTTAATTAGGCATGGATTGCCGATAATATCCCTACACATATTAGTTACAAAACTTGAGTAGTGGGTACATGAAATTAGATGGGTGAAGGATGGAAAATCAAACACGTTGCAATCAGTCAAATGAGACACTTATTCTAGGACAGGAGTGGAAAATAATTCAATCGAGAAGGGGCAAACAAATACTTGCATATTAAATATCTCCTTGTTAGTTGGTAAAACAGTATCTAAACTCAGTATAGTTTATTCTCGTTTTGTATTTAAGTATTTCTCTCGGTGCTATTTATTTTCTTACCTGCAGATAAACTCAGAAGGGGTGAAAAGGAACTTCTACCCGGGTGACACGCTCCCTCTGTGGCATGAGGAACTGGTGCCCCAAAATTCACTTCTAGATATTCTGGCATCATCTTCATCTAGCCCAGAGCCAATGAGCACATAAGAAAAGCTCATTGAGTGAAGAACCATCCCTGCAGTGGATTGTACTTTTTATCTTTCTGGGAACCTGTAACTTTATTTGCAAAGAATATTGGTCTGTGTTATAAAGGTTCGGATGAAAATACTTTATCAGTTCTCCTTCTACTGCCTAAATCTAATTTGCAATAGAAATTCATTTCCCATTTGCTATCCAGGCAAGAAATAAGCTCTACTTAGATTCTATCTCAGTGATTTTAAATTTCCCCAGTATTTCTTATGATTTGGGTTTATTGCCCAAATTTAGAATACTAAGTAGTGAGTGTGACATTGTGTCCAGATATTGATATTGTTAGAAACTTGGATATGTGCCCATGTAAAAATGGCAAGCTTGTTCATCTGGTCAGACATCACAGAACATTGGACATTTTGAGTCTCACATTTCATATATTGCAAGATTCAAATTAGACTGAAGGGACCTGCACTGCACTTTTTATACACTCAAAACTAAACCAACATAACCACTCTAAGCTTTTAGCTCTCTACAATGTATCTATTATGTGGGAAAATTTTCACATATGAGAAATAAAATACAATCCTTACTATCAACCTTACAAATTATAACAAGATCACCGTGTTTGGGAAATGAGTTGCAAGGCACATAACAAACTCTGGCCCATTTGTCTGGGGCAGACACAACCCACTCTGAAATGAGCACTCTTAAGTTTCCAGAATTATGTCAAAATTCCTCCACTCGAGCATTCTAAGTTTCCAGAGTTATGTCAAAATTCGGTGAACGGCCGAAAGGGTGGTGACACGTAAATATGCTTGAGCTTTGGCAGCTTGGCTATGTGCTATGAAGTATAAACAGATTCCTATGAAAATAATATAGGGTGGTGGCAGGAGCAAATGAAGAATGTTAGCACCTGGAGAGCTACTTTAAGCATTCACACCATCAGAGCTGCTGCAGGCTTGATTTGGTAGGACTGTACTGTTTCCAAAATCTCCGTCCAAGCTCATTTGCTGAACTTCTTGAGGAGATAGGATCTTGATACAGCGTACACAGTTCACAAACTCTCTGAAAACATGTCAAAACCAAATGGCGTAAGGCAGAAGGTCTTGTTAAATATTCAAGACACAAAGAAGAAATGTTTTGAGTACTTACTCCCATGGATCATCCCCGACGAGCAAAACGTCATTTTCATGATCCACGTACACAAGTTTCCATCCTATCCTCTGCCGATCCTCCAACTGCCCTTCTATTCCAAACCTACGCGCTAGATCTTGTTTCAGCTCATCATAGCCGGAGTAGCGAGCGATATCAATGGACCTCCCTACAGCCCCGCGCTTGTACACCTTCACACAACCATTACTTTAGTTAGAACCTCATTTGGAATAATCAATATACACTTCTCCATCTTTTTTCTTTCAAAAGCGTTGTGTAAGAATATCAAACCTTGGTAAATGTTCGCATCCGCGGAAGCTGTGGCTGTGGGGCCCACTTGTTCATGAAGCTTTCGTCGTTCATCGTGGTGTCAATCGCATCGAAAGTCATATCTGGAACTCCAAATGCCTGAGAAACTATGGACGATGAAAGATCCTGTTGAGCATCTTTAGAGGTCTCGTAGTTGGTGAGCATACCTCCTGAAGAAAAATGATTTGAATAGTCTTTATCCAACCCTACCATGTCCTTTGTCAACAAGGACTCTGGATTCAAGGATACCACAAATTGGTCATCAATGTTACTCCCATATGCATTATTATCCCTTGGATCCACTTGAACTCCCACCTCTTGACTCATCTCTCTGAACAGCACAGATTGCGGGTGGTAGGACAGCGGGTTGTTGTTCTGCCGTAAATGGACATCATGCTGAGGAAGGCCAACAGAAGTTGTTGAAGATGATGTGTCCAAGTAATCAGTAGGAGCGCCAGCACCATTTAGATAAGATGTTTGTGGGGCGAAAAATCCTTGGTTTTGATTCTTGGAGATGTTCACTGAAGGCTTAATATCAGACTTCTTGAAATCTTTTCCCGAGTTAACCCGAGATGAAATGGTCTCTACAGGATTCAAAACCATGGAAGCAGACTGAGCAATGTCCTCCCTTATTGATGTGGTCTGGTGGGCCCGGTTGTTGACCATAGGTTGAACTGAGCTCGAACAGTTGTTTGATGAAGGTGAGGTGGAACAAGATGGAACGTCGTCGTTACCAACAGGTTGCCGTGCCCCTGCAGCTCCAATCAACAGGTTATTACCAGATGTGGGAATGTGATTGGTTGTTGGGATTGGAGGAAGCCCCACATGACCAGACATTTCAGTGAGCATTCTGAGTTGATGTTGCTCAGGCTTCAGCTGCTGAGGAACATTAGAGAACCATCCATTTGCCTGGTTGCTGTTCTTGGTCATCGGCGGGAGCACAACACCGGACTGAAGAGGCAAAGGAGTTGACTGAGGTATATCCAACGTTTGACCGGGGGCTACGGACGTAGAGAAGCCCTGCGATACATCTAATTGCTGCTTCTGATGATCTTGGAGCTGTATAAGCTGACTGGGCTGTTGCAGCGCAGATTGCTGGGCAAGAAATGACTGCTGTTGCTGCTGAAGCTTCTGTAACAGTTGACGTTGAATCTGATTGTCAGACATATGGAGCTGCTGATTAGCTTGATCAGGTATCTGAGGTTGCATACAGTTTTGCTGCCCCATAAACTGTGTTTGCTGCTGTTGCAGGTTTTGAGTAAGGTTTCTCTGAAGCTGATGAGTTTGAGCAGATGGCTGCTGCTGAAGAACATTGTTTGCTTGCACGAGAGTCTGGGCTTGAACTTGACTCGTTGGTAAGTTCTGGTTCATCACGTTTTGCCTGGATTGCTGAGTGATATCGCCCAACTGTTGCTGTGACTGCAAGATGGTGCCTAACGGGTTCAACGCCGATTGCAATTTTGGAATCTGATCAACCTGTTGTGCTTGCTGAGGAAGCCCAGCCGCGTTGAACTGTAAGTTGTTTGGCTGAGGTATTTGAGGTGCTGACAAACCAAGCTGACGGGAAAGATCCGCTCCACCAAGGTTTTGGAGGACGGATCCTGGCACGTAATTTGGCGCGACAGAGTTAGCAAGGGAAGGGTTTTGCTGCATGTTCATCCACTGAACTAAGCTTAGGCCGGGGAGAGCCTGCTGATCCTTCATGAAGGATTCATCGCCAAGCCAAGGCATTGTCCTCTTGAAAAGATTCTCAAAATCAGAGGGCTCGTCATCTATACAAAACATAACTCAAATTATCCTCTCGGCCTATAAGAAACAAAGAAAACGATTTGTAGTAACAACAGTGCATAATACCTGGCATTCCAGGTTGCCTTGGTCTCTTGGACCGGAAAAAAGGAGGGGGACAGATAAAAAATGGAGTAGTCACAGGTTCAATTTCCCATACCGAGACTCGATTTTGCCTATCCCCAGCGGTTGATTCGTCCCAGCCAACCTATTTAGTACACAATGTTTAGTTACAATAGCAGTCTGGGTTACCAAAGGTATGAAGTGTAAATTGAATTAAAACAGTAAAGGAGTAGCAACAACTCGTACCTGCAAATTCCGCCATTGTGAATTCTTCCACCTAACTGGATCCAAATCATTGATACCTGTAATTGTACCCATATACCTGCAAAAAGTATATACTATATCTTTCAATTTTAATTCACTTTCGGTTTGGAAATTGTCAATAACAGCTACGACATATTAGCTTGACTTGAGATTAGTGCAAGGTTAGCGTTGCTTTTTCATTATAGTAAAAGTTAAATACAACTACCTTCTTGTTCCTGAGTCTTCAGTTTCAAACATCATTCGGAAGCGCATTCCAAGGGATAGCTGGTTACCATATATGGCCTTATAGTACTTGGCCAACGGGATAACAAATTCTGATGGACTTGCCCTGCACATACAAAATATATTTATCAGGAAGAATTCACACAAACAAAAACAAAATTGATTGAAGATGAATATGGAGACATATATCTTAATAAAACGGTCACTGACCTTGGATTATAGAACACAGTGAAAGGGCTGTTGTTAGCAGCTGCATGAGCTGCTGCTGCTAGGATGCCGATATGCATGCTATCGCTTGACAATACTGATGATGACAAATTTGTGGGTTGCCTATTGGCCCGTCTAATCCCCAACAGAAGCTGCTGCTTTTCATCTCTGCTTGAAAATAATGTCAAAAATCAAAACCTTGATGAGTAAGTGCAAATTAACCAACAAGGCATTAATAGAATAGTTATCAGTACTATCAACAATAATTGATATATTACCTAATAAACAAAACTGAGTCTCCAGCAAAAAGCCTCTTTCCACTGATATATAGGCTCCATCCTGTTGTGAGCAAGTGGCGTTTTGGTTGTCCTGGGTAAAACAGTTAGAATCATATATAGGAAAGGGACAAACAAGAATAGGTCGACCGTTTCATGGATTTAAGAAAATTTAACAAATGAATAAGAAGCTCTCATTGGCCTTCAGTTCCAAATGGTATCTCTCCCCAAGGAGGAAGAAGAAGCAGTGCTGTTCCACTAGAACACGTGTCTATCCTCCATAAGTTGTTGGAAAAGGTAATATGAACATACCTCGGAAGATGTGGCGGAATGTCCATGCATTATCATGCAAGTCCCTGGCAACCAGTTCTTGAACAGGTGGCTGCATAGAAAAATCCTACAAACAACAGAAACAAAATTAAAACATGAAATCGAAAAAGAAAAAGAAATTGTTAAGAGTAAAAAGGATAAATGCTTACAAGAGGAGGGAAAATCTTCTCAGCAGCACGACGGGGAACAGAGAAACCTCCATGAGTACTAGTATCGCTAGCAGTCAATGTTTTACAGAAAAACTCAGTTTGTGGCCTATTTGACTTGAGTGCAAGATCTGATCTCAGCAATGCATCCTTGTCAAACTGCATGCAAATATTGATATAAATAAGACTGAGTGCTATAGGAACCTCACAAAGCAAAGATACGATAATGATTTTGAAAACTTACAGAAGGGACAGGTTGAAGGGTCATCTGAGCATAAACCTCGTCCGTCTCCGGATCGGCCTAGTAAATGGAACATAGCATCAGTCGGAAATTAGATAAATAGTGCATAAATAGATTCCAGTGGCATGAAACTTGACAGCTATAATCATACATGTAAAGTAACGTTGTGAAGGAGACATAATATCTTTGAGGGAAGATTCGGGTAGCTTGGAACTTGGCCATTGATATCCTTTTTCATAGACGCCGCAACCTGAACAAGGAAATTCAGTTCCAAGTCAGGCACAAACTTACTCCAACCAAGAAGACGCCAACAAAACAAGTACAACATCAATAATACCAAAAGATCTGAAGTACCTAATAGGCTAGGACTTGCAAGTTCAACCAGCATAACAATTATTGGTAGGATAGTTGATACGATAAATTAATTACTACAGCAGCTAGCATTGAAGGAGCTAGAAAAGAACTTTCAAAGCAATAAAAACCAATTCCACAACAAGAAGTAATTAAAACCAGGCATTGATTACACCAAAAATAAACCTATATATAAAAATAGCAGCAATACTGCAGAAACATGAATAGCAGAGCCCCATGTACAAGAGATCATAGGAGCGCAGGATAGCAAACCTGCTCGCTGTGGCCTTGAGGGAAGTAGACGACGTGGGTCCCAGCCGCCGGCAGGCTGACGAGAGGTCCGGCGCAGGCTTGCCATAGCTCCTGGTTTATGTTGCTCTGCTCTCCACCACCTGCACCAACGCCGCCACGTGTCACCCACCCATTTCCCCAAAAAACAACACTTATTTTTCCGGAGAAATAAAGAGAAAAAGGAAATAAAGTTGCAACCTTTGGATCAACAAAGAATCATGGACTCATGGGTTTGCTTTAATTTTCTAGGAATTACTGGGGAAAAAAAACACAAAGCGGAGGAGTCTATGCTCTACAGTTTGTCGTTATTTACAGAGAAAATGCATAGAGAGGACCTTCGGCGGAGAACCCTTTGATGGGCATCTTCATCGGCGACGGCGGCGTCTCAATTCCTCATCCCGCCGGCGAGCTCGAATGACCCAATTTTGATTATGCACAAATCTGTCACTAGCTGGTCTTGAAGAACCACAAATCAACACATCCCTCAAAAATTTCCAGGGAAAAAGGGGAGCTTGTTCACTAAAAAGTCAACTTAAAAGATGGAAAGGGAGAGAAAAAGAAAAAAGGGATCGGTGGGTAGGAGAGCGTCCGGCGGTGGCCGGAGAGGAACAGAAACAAAATGCTATATTTCCCTACAAACAAATGCAATCCCCTCTTTGTTTCTTGCTTGCTTTATCTCTCTCTCTCTCTCTCTCTCTCTTTGTAAACAGTGTCTCCCATTCCATTTGTGTCAATCCTTGAAAATGGAAATGGTTATTGGCCCAACCAACAGTGGTTGTTGACCCCAGCACATTTGTTTCACTTTTCTAACATGCATCAATATTTAAAAGGCTAGTTACATTTCACTAACTTGTGCTTGGTTATTTCCGATTATTTATCTTTACTATAACCTTGTATAAATAAAATTGAATGTACGATCCTCATGTAACTAGCTTGATTTTTTTGGTAGGTGGGTTGGGAGTATTCTAAATTTACTTTTACATTTCGATTAATTTTAATTTAATATCTCTATTTCTCGTTATGAATGACTAAAATATTCCTTTTGTCTTTCAAATTTTAAAAGTTATGGCATTGATCTCTTTTATTGTTTTATATGAAACGTTATGTTTGAAGGGTCAAAAAGAAGTAGTGCGATGTCGGTTGAGATTCAATAGTGCTTTTGGAATTGAACTTGATGGTCAGAGTGAAAGAATTTGTATGTTTTGACTATCCAAGAAGTAGATTTCTTTTAAATTGTTTATGATATATCATGTTGATGTTCATGTTTTGAGAAGCGAGGTCTTATCTTATCACTTGACTGATATTTATTGGGAGGTAGATCACAAGTTTCGATTTTAGACTTGAGATTTAATGGAACTTCTACTCTCATACGCTCATGTGGTGTATTGTGGGGGACTATGACTTGGTTCTATCAGGTCACCAAAAATTTAATTTAATTTGTGAGGTCACCAAACACACATTTTGTCTCACCGTTATTACTTCCGTTTGAGAATGATTTGAAATGTCTGTTTTGTCCTTGAGTGTTAACGCTACCTAACCTATATCATAACCCATATTCACTTACGCTTTTCATTTGGTTTTATTAAGAGAGACGAAAACGAACAAGCGAAGTGGTATGTGAATCTTCTACATGAGTTCTTAGTGGTATGCGATGTCTGAATTGGAGAAACTCGCGTCGATGGTGTCACCTCTTCTCTTTCATTATCGACGACGATCGATTGTGAGCAAAATAGGCTCTCTGTGTTTTTTTTATTTCGCTTACTACTGAATTAGGGATTAAGGGTATTTTTGTCATTATTAGAAAGTTTTTGGTCATGTGCCGCGCACATGGGCGAAATAACGGAAAAAAAAGTAAAGAAAGTTATAATAATGAGACGAAATTTTTTTTAGTGAGCTCACAAAATAAATTAATAAAATAGTGAGTTAAGTGAGATTACAAATTTATGTGGTGATTTAAGTGAAATATAATTGTACTAGGAGACACTTATATTTGTAGTACAATAATTGAAAATTTATATGTTTGTGTGCCATCAGGCAGTCCAATTATATATCTCGTCCGATAAGACCAGAAACCACAAAAGGTTGTCTTTTCAGGAACAACCATTATTGCAACTAACAATAATTACAGTAAATAAATAGTTTTATTTTAGTCACATTAATATGCTGCCGTATTTCCTCCCAGAGATCCTTCAACTCTCAGTAACATAATCTAATATATATTTAGCTCGACTATTATTAATTTATTTATCAGTTTTATTTTATTACATTGCCGAGACATATGATTATGCCTAATTTGACCTCACGTGGGTACTGTACACTAACCCTAATTTATTTTGTACAAAGTATAATATATCAACTAAACAGTGATTAATACATACTTTTACGCCTCCCTTTATACGTGAATGACGTGGCAAATATTGTCGGCACACGTGCAGGGGTAATATTGACGACTCTGCTTTATATCTTGAACAATCTACTTTTAAAATAAATATTCAACCACCGTCCATAATTAAATAATTATTTTGAACAAAAGAAATATGTTGTAAAGATTTGGAAAGGGACGACGTTTGGTGGCAAGAGTTTTTTTTTAAAAGAAAGCACTAAATATTATTAAGCAACTAATCCGACATTATATTGGATAGTCGAAACAACATTTTGTGGAACAGACCCTGCATCATAGTCTCAGCTACTGTTAGTTAAAGCATACGTGACTAAATCATGAACCACAAAATTACAAGTACGTCGAGTGAAAGAAATGGAAATGCATGTCACAGAGGCGGATAAAATACGGCAACAGTCAGCAATGATGCCCTCGAAAATGTTCCTCACATGTTTCCCACGTCTGATATGATCCATTATTCTCAGACAATCAGACTCTATCACCGAATCCGTCAAGTTCTTCCCTTTTTACGAGAATGAGCTTCCCTGACACCTGCGACCTCCACTTCTTCTAGGTGGCAAGAGTTTTTGATTTATAGTCAAGAGAACTTGTGAAAATTTTCATGAAATTAAAGTTTATAATTTCAAATTTTGAGAGGATTTTAAGGGTATATGGACTTTTAATTGGAAGCTTTAAAAGGAATTGGGTAGAAAAAATGGCTGAATATTAGGACAGTTAATTGAATAGTATAGGAAACAGAGTTTAGAGCAATTGTTCAATTAATTGCATTAATTCATGTAGTTTTTTTTTCCACTTTTGCTACTCCCGAATCTATTTCCTAATGTCAACTGCACACGTTTTAAAGATGTTTTCATATTCCACAGCCACACTTTTTTCTTCCACTAAAGAAAAAATTAACAAGCACTTTCATTTGTCTTTCTTTGATTTCAATTTCAATATAATTGAAGTTAAATAGTATTTTTAAGAATGACAACATGCCATATTTTGTCAAATTTGTATCTGCACTAACTTATATTGAAAGGGCAAATCACCCGTTCAAAACCTGCTAGGTACTAGAATTTTCCAAATCCCGACCAGAAAAATTTAAATTAAAAAAAATTGCAATAAGCATATCAGTTTACCATTTCACCATAAACTCAAAAATTGCGACAAACAACATATTTAGAACCTTTTGTTAGGTCTTAAAATTTTTAGATATTAAGAAATAAAAATATAATTATAATATTTAAACTAGTTATTATTTTTGAAATATTTTCGGTTACGAGTCGGCTTCAGATCGGGTATAGGTCCACCCGCCCTGCACCAGGCCAAAACCTGAACCCAACCCCACTCAATTTTTTTTCGAGTTTTATCCGTTCTAATCAGGACAGGTGCAACGAGTATCCAATTAGTTTGAATTTTTTTCTTGTCATTCCTAGGTATTTTTTAATGTATTTGTAAAAGCATATTATGTTTGCAGAGTAAGTAAGCTAAAAGCAAAACAGTATCTTTTTGCTTAACTGACATAGTAAAATATTTTAATTTTTTTCTCATGTTCACTTTCATCAATTTGAAAATCAAGGAATAAAATTATGATTAAATCAAAATAATCAATAGCATTATTCAGCAATGTTACAAATTTTAATAGTCAAGCTTGCAGTTATTATTTAGAGAAAATTGAAACTTATAATTTTAATGTATGCGTCATAGTTTTGATAACATAAATAATATAAAAATTGTGATAGTGGGTTTAAAAATGGTAGATGGGTCATGTTCACCGTGTTTCCGGCGGAAGTGGGTGGTAGGGCCCTATGCTTGCGTTGACCATTTTCATTTTTGTGTTTGTCGTTTAATTGGGCTGAATTATATAATTACAACTAACTAATTTTAATATGCTCCATCGTTTATTTTACGATTAAAAATAAATAAACTACATGATTACTTGTAAACCAAAAATATCATATATATTAGGAAGGTATACGAATAATTTTCTCAGTATGAGTCCAGATTATATAAATATGTCGTTTATGAGTCAAGATTGTACAAACATATTTTTCTTACTTCAATTTGAAGTTGTTAAAAAATAATTTTTTTGACTCTTATTATAAGTGAGGTCCATTGGAAATTATCACTACACTTAGAATGTCACAGCGGCAACGTACTTTCATAAGGTATGTCGTCGTTATTTAAGTACCATATAGCTTATCACTCAAATGCCGCCATTATTAAAGCAACGGCTATGAACCAATTTGGTACGCCATTGTTCCTTTAATGACGACGTCCCTTTGAAGGTGCATCACCATTGTTATGTTACCGGCGGCACCCTATTATGGCACGTCATCGTTAATAGGTTGACCAATGCATTCGTTTTTTTTACCAAAATAGAGTCGTTGCCACATAAAAATCTTATCTTGAGCCGCCGTCATAATTGTTGTTATCGACTGTGTACTTGATAATAGTACACTTCCATTAAGTTTTTATAACAGCGTACGTAAGTATGTCGTCGTTAAAGTATATTCAAATTATAAAAAAGTTGGAAGTGTGTTGATATGTTGCTTAGTTTTTGTTAAAAATAGTATTGATTTTTGAAAGAAATTTGTGAGAAAATAGATATAGTTGATTGAATTTTGCGGGAGTCAAAATTTCATATCAATTTGGAATTAACTAAAGAAGGTGTACAAAATTTGCTGATAATAAGATATGGTTTATATTGTATTTCAGATTGACCAATTGCATAAAATTTGTAAAATTTAATTTGTAGTTGTGTATATAAGTTATATAATTTATCCAAATAGTTAATTATTTGTTATATGTTTTAGAGAAAAGTAAACTTAATTACACCAACTATACATATTTTTTACTTATATACACTCAATTAAGAGTCTCCCATTTTAGATATACCCAAGTTTCATAGTTTCCCATCCGTTAAGTTTTTGAATGAAAAATGTTAATTTTAAAAGGGAAAAGATAAAAGTGTCATTGGTCAATTTTTAAATTACATCATTCATGTGTGTTTGGGTTTGAGGTACTGGAGAAACTAGTCGTGGTTTCCCTCTGCGTCGGCGATGCCTCCGAATGCCTTCGTCTGCGCTGGATTCGACCTCCGACAGCTCCGCCAAGTCTCTGGTGACGATTTTCCAGCTCCTCCTCCGACAACCGCGCCATGTCGATTATTTTTACATGGAAATTGATGGTACAAGATTGAGAATTTGAGAGATTTGTGTCTTAGATTCGTGAATTCGCGACAGGATTTTGGTACGGGGCTCGGGCTAGCGGTGCGGACAAAATCGGAGAACCAAAACGCGGCGAATCAGCTCCGGTGAGATCCTTATAAGGTTCTCGGCATCTCCAGGAACTCAATTTGGCGAGATCCATATAAGGTTTTCACCGGTGTCGTGTAGATGTTCGTGAAGGGAGAGGTGTACCTTTCTGGTGTAGTCCATAATGACGACAAAGAAAAGTTGGGGTGGAGTTCGAGGTCGAAGGAAAGAGAGTGTGGCTGAGAGACATTCCTCTAATTGCGGAACGTCTGGAGACATTCCTCAAGTTGAACGAGCTTTACTACTCGGAACACCGAAAATGGTACATTTTTATTTATCAATTTTCAAGATTTTATTTATTTTATTTATTTATTATTTTATTTTATTTTTTTCTCTTACATAGCGGTTCGAGAGGAGCTGGAAGCACATATTGCTTCACACCGCAACCCCGAAGACTCTTATGCTCCAATTCTCCAGATAAGCGACTGTGAAAAGGCCGAGGCCATGGAAAGAGCCAATAAAAAGTTCCACGACCTAGATATGAGGTCGACCGAATAAAAACACCTTCCTATGTGAAGAAACATTCAGGGTTTTTGGGAGCCAAGATCTGAGGGAGTCGAAGACGAGACAACGTAGCACGACCTCCTCCTCCTAAACTCCTCCTGAGGTTCTTACACAACTAGTAGAGGAGAACGTTACTCTAAAATCCTTGGTTGAAGTGCTGACAGCTCAACAGGAAGAGGATCGTCGAGAGGCTCGTCGTTGGGAATAAGTGCTGACCAAGAAGTCAGTAGTTACCGAAGTGATGACGATGTTCATATACAGCTAGATGCAGGCAATGAACCCGAAATTGTCTCATTTCTGTGGGCCCAATGAATTAACGTTTTTGTATGAAATTTGTAATTGGAAGACATTTTGAATATTAATTTCGGTTGTTTGGATTATATTTTATAATTAGTATCATTTTATATTTTATTTTGAATATAATATTTGCAATTTTTTTCTGCCCAATACCATAAGGACGACGTACTTATGTATATACACTGTCACTATTGTGTTGATGGTACACCCGGTTCATGTTTCACTATAGTGACGATGTACTAACTTATAGTCTTATATACGTCGTTATTATAGTGATGACGTACAGACGTAAGTGCGCCGTCACTATTGTGTCTGTGTACAAGAATAAGTATGTCGTTACTATTGTGACAGTCACGAGTGGGAGTCGTCATTACTGTTGACAGTCAACAACGCCACCATCGGCCACCATTAACATAGTGACGGCACTCTCACGACAACACACCGTTATTATAGTGACGACGTACCATATAATGTGCCCTGCCACTATTAAAAACGACGACTAGAGGAATGCAGACATTACAGCGATGTATGTGTGCCATCACTAATAGTGACGACACATTTTCCTGGGGATGGCGTACCATGTGTGCCATCCGTATAAAAAAACTGACAGTAAACCCATCGATTTGAATACTAGTTTCAATAACATAGGAGTGACAAAATTTTCCAAAACAACAATAAGCTCACAATTAGCTGTGGAAATCCTAATTATCGGTGCCATTACTTTTGTTATATTTCGTCAGCTTTAAATATTAAATATAAAATAAAGAAAAATGGGAAGAGATAGAATAGAGGAATGGAAATAGGGGTAATAGGGGCACGCGACTCACACCACCAATCACAAGTGGAAACGTAGTGAAACATGGTGCACAAATAATTAATAGCATCTCCAATGTGACTCCCTACAATAGCTAAAAAGTTATTATATGGAGTGAAAATGGAAAAAAAATGAACTCTAATGGAGCTCCATACATGAGTTCCTACAATAGGGAGCTCCCCATTTTTTCCCTCTCTCTCCATACACGTAGGGAGCTCCTCACATTCTCTCTCCTACTACTCTATTACTTTTTAGTCTACTCTGCTCTCTCTTATACAAACTTTTTGTAAACAAAGAATATGAAATATTAATAAAATAATATATGTAGTTTAAATATAGAGAGCATGATTGAAGTTGAACATGAAAAAATAGCTCTCTATTTTAATTCCAATGCAAATCGTTCTCTATGTTAATATAAATGTAGGGAGCAACATTGGAGATGCTCTAACACACAAAGCTCTTTGTCTCTAACTCTATATGATATTTGTGTATCTAATGCATTGTTTGTTATATCTGTATCTCAATATTAATGTTAACATTATCATACATAATTATTCATATAGTTAATTTTCGACATCAATTTTAATGCGATAACGATGTGATAATTGAATTCTACAACATTACTAAATTTTGAAAATAATTCAAAATTGCTTTATTGTCAATATTAACAAATAATGTCATGATCTTAGCATAACATATTGCTTAAAATTTCATAAACTTGTAATATTTGATATAATTGTAATAAACAAAACAAGAAATAATTTAACAAATACAATGATTAGTAAAAAAATATAATAAAAATAAAAAATACAATATATATTAAATTACAACATACAAATAAAGCGAGAAAGAAATATGTTTCAATAAAGTGAGTTTAAAAAATCCTAATAACAATAAGCAAACCAACCATTCATAGGAAAAAGATGTGAATGATGGAATACAAATTAAACTCGTGGTACTGTGATGCCACTGACACTAAACCAAAAGGCAAGTACATGAATCATCAAAAACACACAAGCTAATTATAAAAATTAGTTGGATATACTATTTTATAAATTTGGATTTGGATTTTCAGTTGTAGAGTAGCATCAATTAGTTGGGTATGTACTTACATCGTAGCCACAGCTCATACCTTCACACACATAACCATTATAATATTCAACTATTAGTTATGATGAATTGTGTAGTCTCCGGAAAATATGTTAATCATATTGTTGTTTGATAAATATTTTAAGACTAATAATTAATAGAGTTTTAAAAGTGGAATGCATTTTGTTATATGATATTAAAATTTATCTTCCTTCACCAACACCAATGTCAACGATTTACTCATATTTTCTTATTTTTATTAGTCGAGTCTTACATCTTTCTCATCTAAAAAATTTGGATTTTAATTTGGCCTTAGAAATGACAAGAAGGTATAAATTTAGGCGACTTTTTTCCGATCCAAATTGATCCTAGCCGTACCCGGTCGAATGTGTTTTAAAATTATTTTTTTCCCGAATCTGACTCGTCCTCAATTGAGTACAAGGAATACCCATTATTCAAGACCCGGCCAAAATGCATTTAAAAATATTTTTCAAAATATACGTCCATCGAACTTTACATCACCCTAACCCGACTATAGAAAATTCTCTACCCCGTTGACTTAGTCGGATCGAAAACATCAAAAGTCTCATTAAATTTGAGGTATTTTCTCATATGTAACATCATATATACATGTAAATAGACAAAGTAAAATATAAATTATATCAATATACACAATAACATATTTTCAAATATTTATTTATTTTGAATTCCCACATGGATTAAATTTTACTAGAATATAGATTCTAATAATATTCCAAGTATATAATCGATAAATAGCTTTTTATATGAGGGTTAAACATCAATGCATATAGGTTCTGGAAGAAAAGATAAAAGAACCAAATAATAATAATAATAATGGGCCAGCTAAGCTAACACACCAACGCAACATGCAATTATGGAACAGTATTTAAAAGCATATTATTATATGCAGAACATGGTTTAGGTACAATGAACTTTATTTTAAAATTCCATGAAATCGATTATTGTAATTGCATATTATGAATGAAGCAATTTTATCATCACTTCAAAGGCCAATATTGTTTAACCCACGCACGACATTGTTACTATGATCACCTTCACGTGCATTTCAAGTCAAATGCATAAATAAATAAATATGTTCTTTGCCGTACAAGTAATAATAAAGGATACTATATTTTATTTTAAAAGTTTTTGAAATTAAACATCGAGAAAATTTTCAATTTGTTACATTTTAATTCTGTTAAATTTAATAAGAGTTATCTTGAGTGTAACGAAAAAGTAATTAGAATATTTGTAAAAAAAATTAATCCGGTACGATAAAATTAGAAACAATTAAATTTAAGTAATAATATATAATTATTTCAATAATAACTACTTAGCGTACTAATAATACTAGACAGTTCAATACAAACTCTTCTTAATATATATTAAAAAGAGTTTTATACTAGTATCATGGATCGCATTTGATGGGCATAAAACATAAGTACAAACTTACAAAGACATTTTTTTAATAAAGTAAACTTAAATGTTTGTGAGGTATCAAAATTAATTGAATGGAATGTGATTTGGGGCACATAGAGATCCAAAATTGATTGAAAGAAAGGGTCACAAGACATAATAGGGGAAATAGGATTGGAACTTGATATTGCAAGAGGATTGAGACAAAGCCAAAGAGCATTTAATACAAAAACATGCAAATGTCTATTGCCTATGGCCCTATTCATCAAATCATCCACATTCACATATGTAATTGTCACTTTTTCTGTAATTGTGTGTGGTGTCTACATATATGTAGGACATCAGAAATCAACTCAATCCTATAGATTCATAAAAAAAAGCTCAATCTCCTGCAGACATTGGGCCAGCCAACACAACAAGGAGAAAAAAAATTTATCGTTTAAATTATTAGACTTGCAGACTAAACTTTATTTTATCTAACAACTTAACTAAATAATAAAAAATTAAAATATGTATGTCTGAACTAATAAATATACCGAAAACATTCACGTTACGTAAGACTTAACACGTAAAATAACAAGTCTATTTTTCGGCTATAAAGTGCACATGTCGAAGATGAATTTTTCTCTGACATCAAGTTAAAGTCTGATCTAGTTAAGCCTTCTAAAAATATTTATTAAACATAATAAGGTCCATTTATTTTGTGTGGGCTAATTATGACTGAACAAAATTCGTATTAGAAAACTTGAAGACTAATGCATTT
>JAYMTP010002054.1:0-21183 GCA_036897365.1 Geranium brycei
TCTCTCAAGTCGTCTCATTTTCAAGATCATTGTCATTTTACTCATTCTCTCTCTTTAATATTCAATTTCTCAATGTATCATTTTCTCAATCTTATTGTATTTGTATTTATAATTTTGGTCTTACCCTCTCTCTCCCGCCTTGGAAGTGATCGGTTATGCCTTATTCTAATGCCTTTAAATTAAAACTATTGAGGGTATTTTATATTTTTTAACAAATCAATTCAGTTAAATTTAACAGAAGTTGGGTAAAGTGTCGCTTATTTAATTTTAGGGTACCCGAAATGAAATTTTTGAAGTTGGAGTACTGATTTTGAAAAGTGACATTGTTGGGTATAGTCATTTGTCATTATCCCTATCTTTAATTTGTTAAATAATGCTATAGTGCAAGCAGGTAAAAGTGCGTTTTTTTACGTAAACTTTGACTTGATTCAATTCAAGACTCACTCTAGCATAATCTGTCGGCTATGGCAAATGCATTGGCCATCCAAACCTTATTGATCATTGACTTTCGTATAGTATACGTTAAATACAATCTGTCATCAGTAATTTTGAAACGTCGACAGTCAAATGATAATGTCGACCATCCAACGCACTATCGGCTATACATTATTATAATAATCAAACGTATGCAAATTACGTGCGTCATTAATTAAAATCGATATCCCCAGTGGCAACGGTCGGTAGAAATTATTATAAACTAGTTCATTGGTACATTCATGAGATTAACCTTCTTTTTAACTACATGTATACTTGTAAACAGTAACATGTTAAAAACACATTTCAGCTCACACCATTCATATATATATATATCGATCTATTCGACTATGTTCTAGCTTTAACGAGCGGCGAGTGAGGTGAACCCACCATGATATGCGGCGACGCCATCATGCTCTCATCATACCTCCCCGACGAGAAGCTGACCCTAAGATTCTCCGACAACCTCTTTTTCTCCTTCTTCCCCACAAACCTCCTAATCCTATTAAGCGCCACGTTGACCGTCTCGTCGTCCATGTTGGCAAAGCAGACCCTGAACCAACCCGGCTCCACGCAATGAAACGAAGCTCCGGGCGACACGTTCAGCTTCACCTCATCCACAATCACCTTCCAAAGCGCCATCTCCGCTTCAAAGGTTGTTTCTTCCAGAAGCTTCCTGAGGTCCATCCAGCAGAACAGCCCCGCATTGCCCTCCAAGCACCCGATCCCGACCCCTTGGAGCCCCTCCGCGAACGCGCCGCTCCTCCCCGCCAGCCTCCGCCGGCTCTCCGCCAGGAACCCGTCCACGAAGGCCTCGTCGGAGAGCATGGCCGCGAGGAGGTGCTGCGTCTGGGAGGACACCAGCCCGAAGCTCGACATCTTCCGCCCGACACAGACAACGTCGTCGTTGAAGGAGTAGACGACGCCGACACGGAACCCGGGGACTCCCATGTCCTTGGAGAGGCTGTACACGATGTGCACGAGGTTTATGTCGCAGGCGGGGCCCATGTCGTGGACGACCTCGGCCACGCTGACGAAGTCGGGCGTTGCGAAGACGGTGGCGGCGTAGATCTCGTCGCATACGAGGTGGATGTTTTTCTCGTTGATGAAGCTGACGAGGCTCTGGAGTGTGTCTCTGTCGAGGATCGTTCCTAGTGGGTTCGATGGGTTTGTGATGAGGAGGCCCTTCACTCTGATGTTGGAGTCTTGGGCCTTTTGGTAAGCCTCCTCGAGGGCAGTTCTGGTGATTCTGAAGTTGTTCGAGCTCTCGCAGACGACCGGGACAAGCTGGACTCCGGTTCTCCACCTCAGGTCTCTGTCGAATCTGTAACATCGTAAAGGTCAAAACTTTAGTACATAAGACATAAAAGATCGAATTTTTAATCGTTAAATGTTGCTAGTCCGTAAGAGGGAACATTAAACGGAGACTAGTAAGACCATTTTTAGAACACTATGATTATTGGGTTTGAAGAAAAAATTGTTTTTTCCCGTGACAGGATCAATAATGGAGTTATTGGGTCCAGCCTGATGAAGATGGTGACACTTGAGTATATAAAATTGTTTAGTGAGTGTCATGGCAATTATCAAGACAGTGACTGGTCAGATCATGTTAGGTTTATTTTAATTAGTTGATGGGTTAATTAATCTAAGATTTGAAATTGAGGGCTTACCCTGGATAATAAGGGGTGGGGACCAGAAATGCGTCGCCGGGATCGGCCAAACAGAAGGCGATCATTTCGTGAGCTCCGGTGGCTCCTCCGCTCATCACGATCCGGTCCGGGTCGAATGTGACTCTGTTTCCTCTGACTCTTCCCATGAAGTTCGCCACAGCCTGTTGGACCAATCAACAAAACAATCCGGTCAATTCCACACAAACAACACAAGACCAAGACCAAATCGATCGGATTGAGGTTGTTTGTCTAAGGTTTTTCGATGTTTCATACATGTCTGAACTCCGGCAAGCCGTGGTAGTCTTGGAAGATCGCCGTTTCCCTGAACTCCCTGAGTCCCGCCGGCGTGCAGATTGAGGCTTTCGGGTTGTCTCTGATCCATTGCTCAATCAGCTCAAAAGAGAGCTGCACAAAAAAAACACAAATTTTGTAAGCACAAATCAAGAACACAAAAAATTTAAAAATCAAATTTTTATTTAAAGGGTTGATTAATTACCTGATTCTCAGCAAGACCCATCTGGATCACACCGTGAGGGTTCTGGGTAAGGTGAAAAGGATCGCTGTCGTAAGCTTTCCAGCCGTCGAAGTACGGCGAGTTCTCTCCGTGGCCGTCTCCGGTCGCCATTTTCGACAGCAATGCTCTCTGTTCAGACACGTAGCCCATTTCTCGTACTTTGAAATCAAATCGAATCCTCGGAGTATGTTGTGTCGGAAGATGAGAGCTCAAGAAGATTGGTAGAAAGATGTAGAAGAAGTGAAGCTTTGGTGGATGATGTTGGAGGATTGGTTTGGTGATGGTATTTATAGAGTGTGATGATAAATGTAGGTGAAGTGAGGGAGGGAAGGTTCGCAGAACAGAGTAGTGAGTAAATTGTTGAAAGTCTTCTTCTTACCAGCGGTTGGCGATATGTAGCAGTAGCCACCATTTATTTCAATTTTTCTATTCCAATTTGGGGTTGCTTTTACTATACTAAAATCCAGTAGTCACATAGGAAAATACTTTGATTTTGCTCGTTTTTATTCAAGGGTGGCTATTTTGGTCCGACTCGGACCGGGTTGAATCTGAAATTGAATTTTAGGAACTTGTTGTTGAAGACTAGGCATGATATGTTTTACACTTCAAGTTTTGAATAGTTGAAATGGAAAAAATTGAAGAGAATAAAGAAGAATAATTTGATGTGTCTGAACTGGATTGGACTTGACTTGTTAAATTGAAGACAAATCGGTTCGATTCAGTCTAAACGGAAACATGGTTGTTTGTTCGTAGGAATGACAATGGGCGGTTGTTGGGTAGTTTTAGTGGTGTTCATCTTGCTTATATACATACGTACTTGTCCCGTTGAATACATGCGTGTACCCGGCCCGCTCAAATACTCGACGAGAAGGAGGTTCTCTGATATACCCGATATCTGGCTCGAAGTAATTGAAAATCAGCAATTGTATTTTCTCATTAACAACAATAAATCAAGTAATTCAATTATTTTCTTATTAACTAATTATAGTTGATTCACATTTTGATACCGTAACCTAACTATCAATTTGGCACGTGTATGCTAACTTTGTTAACAAAAACTTAAAATGACCAAACTACTCATGTTTGTCATTCAAATTTTCAAAAATGTGCCACTAATACTTTCTTTTTTCTCTTTCTCTTACTCCTCTGTATCTTACGGGGTTGGATCTCGAGCTCTATGAATCCTCCCCCTCTGTGGCGTGGTCCTTTTTGCCGAAAAAGACTAGAAAAAGCTCATATGTACACTGCACACATTATGTTGGCGACCGAACCGATCCCCCCTTGCTGGAGCTCCATAGCCGAGCTCCAGCTTCGAAACCAACCTCGTTGACTCCAGCTCGGAACCGAACACACCTTGCCGGAGCTCCAACTCCGTCGCCGAGCTCCAGCTCCGAACTAAACTCACCTTTCGGAGCTCCAGCCCGTCGCTGTGAAGCTCGTCGGAGAAGATACCCGACTGTTCATATTTGATTTTTGGGTTTTTTTTTGTTTTTTTCAACCGAGTTGCATTTTGGGTTTTGTTTTGTTTTTTTCAGCCGAGTCACATGTACCCATGGTAACCCATTTTTGGCCATTAAATCTAACAGAATGCTAACAGTTGTTCCAAACTGATAGTTAAGTTAATAAAAAAATATTAGGTCATCAAAGTATGAATCAACTATAATTAAGTGCAGTAAACCTCATTTCCCCTAAAATACAAGCACTTGTTGGATTCTATACATTTTGACATCCCTAATTGTTTGGGATCAGTGACTATATTCAAGCTGTCCTATAATCTCGTATTCATATTTAGCATTGATGAAACACGACCCGACTACTAAAACAAATAGTCAGACTGATTTATGACAAGGTACGACTAAATAATGCAGGACTGATTTTGATGAAACCATTTGGTGACACATCATTGTCACAAGAAACTCAACAATTCCATGTACAGGTGAATTTTTTTTTACAACAATGTTAATTTTCTTGCACATCTCAACCATGGCTCTAACTAGGAACTGCAATTTGGAGCTTAGCCACAGTTCTTGATTGCCCTCAAATATCCATAGGGCACCCCCCACGTGATTAGGGCAACAGTACACATGTTAGGACAGAGAATTGGGGATTCAAGGGCGGTGGATATTCGTCAAATTCGTGTAATTAAAGCAACAATGGACCCATATGAGTCACGATTTTGTAGGGTCATAGGGCAAGTTGTAGGAAGGAGAGGGTGCAAGAAATAGCCCTACAACTTTCAGTACTCTAATTCAATTATTGACATCAAACCCTAACCATAAACAGCAAGTTGTGACATTACGTTCGCGTGTGACACTGATACCAACCATCATCTTCAAAATAAGCACATACGGTATTTACGCGTATCAGTATGTTGTTTCAATTAATACGGTCTCTTACTATTATTTTTGTCACGATTATTAAACATTGAATTTGAGAATAAAGTTCTTGTGTGTACTAAAAGGAAATGAGCAATTGACAAATTCTCAATGTGCATGTACATGGCATAGATACTCATATTTACACAAGTAGTGTTAAATTAGAATCTGTGTTTACTTTGTTTCATTCCATTCCACAAGACTCAGAGTGGTCTCAAATCTAAAATCAACTTGAGACTCATTTCAGCTACACATTTTTAATTTTTTAGACCTATTTTTATTCTTCAATTCAAAGTTCATAATTGAATGGAGAAATGCAAAGTCATAGCAGCAGCTTTTTTTTTTCTTATAGTGCTCACTCTAATTAAATATTTGTTCAAATGTTAATTATGAGTCCCACTAATTGATTACACTAGTCAAGTCTTACAAGTTAAATTATACTTTGTTAATCCCATGTTTGATTCAAAACCCAAAATTGTAAGTGGGTTTTTACCACTGCTTAATAACTCTCTGTCCTGGTCAAAGGAACGTGTAATGTTTATTTCAATAAAAAATGGATAATTAGAAATAGGCACATTTGCTTAAACATGTTTTTCATCTGAGTACATTAAAGTTTATTTTTAATTCCGTACGTGATCTAAACCAAACAATTAATTACCGGTCTACACTTGGTAGACTCATTTATATAAAATGATGATTTTGCTCCTACATTAAATAACTGATTTATGTTAAATGTGATCAAAGACATATTAAACTTTTTGTATAGAAAAAAAGTTAAAAATGAAAACTAATTTTTAAAATTACGCTTTCACCCTCCTCTTTAACCTCTATCTTTTTGTCTCTTCTACCTTTACACACCTCGCCATTTTTTCTGTCGTTACCAGATCGCTATCACCTCGTCATTTGAGATTCAGATTTAGGCATCAGGTCATAAGTTAGAGTAATTGACTAATTTTATGATCAACCCATTTATAAATTTGAGTTATTTTTGTTGAATCAAGTTTTAAAATAATTACAATTTGCTTACAATGGTTTAATTTGTTGTTTATATTTAGTAGCATAACATAACACGTGGTGCAATGAACTGTGGTTTGATCAAATCAAGCACACTGAAAACCAGACATGTGTGTGGCCGAAAGCTTCTACAAGCTAGAATAGTATATATTTCTTAATGAAGTGGAAATAAAAATGTGGGTTATTTCTTCACTGTTGTCCCCAAAAAAATGTGGGATTAGCCTTAAAAATTGACAAATAAAGAAACATATGGGAGGCTAAAATTGAGGACAAGTCAGCAAAACATAAATGTTGGTCCTCTCTGAATCAAGCTGCCCAATTGGACACGACTCTCTTGTCTGTCTGGTCCCTCACCACTCAACATTTATTCTCTCCTCGTCAACATATCGCACGTGCCAACCGCTGAAACTTCTAATCTTGTAATAATATTGATTAATAATTAATTAGTTAATATTGATTAATTGCAGCTTATTACTATGTACTTTTCCCATTCTATATTTTACATTCACAGCTCTTATTTTACAAATAAAAATATTAAAAAATTGGTAATCAAATAAATTTAGAAAAAATAAGGAAAATATTTTTGTATCAAAAATTTATATAAAAAATCTCACACGTGATAAAATGTGAAATGAAATGATTTTTTAAGACTGGGTCCTTCTATCTCGGTGGAATCAATTCGTAGAAATTGCAACGAGGTGGCGCACATTGTCTCACCGACTCTTTTTGTAATTCTCGACCGAGAGGCTCGGGTCTGATATATATTTTTTAAATAAAAAACAAACTTTTAATATAAGATTATTTTTCTTATTTTTATTCGAATTTATGTAAAAAAAGTATTTGAAACCTATACTACCCAAACTCAAACTCCACCCAACAAACCCAGCCCAACCTATAATTCCTAGTTTCTACCACAACCCATAAACTCTTCTCATGTGACGCAACATGACTCAAACCCTGGCTGAGGCCAAGGCATGAATGTCCTGGACCACTATGTCAAGTTGCTCACCAAATTTATGTAAATGACAACAATTTAAAGATTCAAGATTATAAAATAGCAAAAGTAAAATACAAAAGATGCAGGATACAATATTGTAATTAAATGGGATTACCCTTAGTATTAATTTCTCAATTAGTTCATTTTTAACTTATAAAAAAGGTTGGTTCTTTGACTATTTTTCTGGATTGAACTGGTCCAGTTTTTGGTCCACCTTTGACTTTTAAAAAAAACATTTAAGATATGTTGTGCAATAACTTTATTTAGGTGGTGGCTGACTCTTGGGGGTAGTAAATGTTCATGAGCATTGCAGAGCCGACACGACAGTGACTTCTGTGAATTTTAATATATAACTCTCCAAACTCTCACATCTCTTATAATTTAGTCACCAGAGACTGTTTTGTTTTGAATTTCATGGTGGCTTTCACGGACCAGACCGGCCCATCCAATAATTCATTTAAATGTAATTAATTCAGATACGACGTAACATTTTTTTTAATCTTTTTATCAAAAGTAAATTGTTCGGTTAAAACATTGAAAAGATAGTAATAAATAGTAGTGGTTCAAACATCGAGCGACATGGTTGAATAAATTTGATGGGAATGGTTCAACAAATGTGTTTATGTTATGATTATTATAGCCACTTGTTTGTTGCGCCAATTTTGATTTCACACCAACTTCATATTATCTGATCCATTCTTAATTAGTACAAAACAGCTGGATACTACTACTAATAATAATAATAATAATGGGAAACAACCCTTAATTAATCTCTTAATTAGCTCATAAATCATAATTAGTATAGAACAGCTGGATAATAATAATGGGAAACACCTCTTTCCTGCAACAAAATCTAATTAAGAGTGAGATCTTGGGAAAAAATATATGTTCTTGTTTAAGAGTGCTTTGAATTCAAACTTAACAAAGAGGAGTTGACTGATTGATTCAAATTTTAGAACCTGATTTTCATTTCTATTTATGTTGGTCATGATTTTTATTCATGATCCATGTTGAATCATGTGTGTGAATAAATTTCATGTAGTTTGATGTTTGAATAAATTTAATGTACTTAATCATTAAAACGTGCTCACACTTAGTAGAATTTTTCATGTAGTTTGGTAACCATGCATGTTTTTTTTATTTGATAAAATTATCCATAATTTAATATATTAATGTATGAAATGGAGCTTCCACCGCTTATAATAACAAAATAGAAATTAAAGTCTTATAAGTATAAAAAAAATGTGTCTAAATGAATTTATCAGTTCAAATAAGTGTTTTAAAGAAATACTTTAGCAATTAATATCATATTATTTTATAGTAAGATAAAGTGTTTAATTCGAATAGAAAATATTTCAAATAAATAAATAGCTGGTTTGACGTAACTTTTTACAGAAAACATCTCAAATAAGTATTTTTTTTATTTAAATTGAACCAATGTCAATTAGAGCTCTACTTTATTATTAAAATGTGCTCACACTTAGTAGAATTTTTCATGTAGTTTGGTAGCCATACATGTATTTTTTATTATTTTTCATTTGATAAAATTATCCATAATTTAATATATTAATGTATGAAATGGAGCTTCCACCACTTATAATAAAAATAATAAAAATTAAAACCTATAAGTATACAAAATGTGTGTAAATGGATTTATCAGTTCAAATAAGTGTTTCAAAGAGATACTTTAGCAATTGATATTATATTGTTTTAAGGTAAGGGGGAGTGTTCAATCCAAATTGAGAATATAAATAACTTTTGGAAAAACATCTCAAATAAATATTTTTTATTTAAATTGAACCAATGTCAATTAGAGCTCTACTTAATTATTAAAATGTGCTCACGCCTAATAGGATTTTTCATGTACTTTGGTAACCATGCATGTATTTTTTATTATTATTTATTTGATAAAATTATCCACAATTTAATAAATTAATGTATGAAATGGAGCTTCCACCGCCATAATAAAAAATACAAATTAAAGCCTTAAAAACTATTAAAAAATGTGTCTAAATAGATTTATGAATTCAAATAAGTGTTTTGAAGAAATACTTTAGCAATTAATATCATATTATTTAATGGTAAGGTGGAGTGTTCGATCCAAGTAAAGAATGTTTTATATAAATAAATAGCTGGTTTGATGTAACTTTAAAAAAAAACATCTCAAATAAATATTATTATTTATCTAAATTGATGGTCTTAAACTAAAAATACATATCACCTCAATATTTCCAAATCAAATTGTAAAATAAAATATTCAATTTTATTAACCACTCGTTTGGATAAAAGAAACTCTTTACATCTCTTAAAGTTAAAGCCCTTTAGTACATGGTTTTGGCCTGTCGGCCATTTTTGTCTTCTTTTTTTTAAAAAATATTTTTTTCTGGTTCAAGAGATACTAACATCACCGACAAAGCTTACATTATTTTTCCGGCAAGATTTTGAATTAAAAAATATAAGACGTGTTGTCGGTTCTCGATATAAACCAAATTAAATAAGAAATAAGGTTGTCTCCGACAAAAGTTCATTTTAGTATATATAACGGTTTAAATGTGTCCTCACTAAAACACAGATACTTCAAACCCAAAAAAACGTTTATCATTTTCGTATTATAACTCAAATTAAAGGAGTACGCTAAATCTCCACTACGGTAATGTACGTGTTTTTTTAGATTAACAATAACTTAAATGATAATACTATTGATATAAGAATATAAGAATTAGAAATAATTATTTCAGCTAGGGTGCTCAAACCCAACTTGCCGGAATCGGACCCCATACCAAGAATCGAACCAGTCAGTTCGACTATCAAATTTTAGAACCAGAACTTGATCAGAATGGTATCAAAGCCGAAAATTAACCAACCGTTTCGTAGGCCGATTTTTAATTTAAAATTGAACCGGTTTTAAATTCAAGAGGCCAAATAATAAGATTGTGGACCCAAAAGGTAGAGCCCAAAACTCTCTTTGGTTCCTCGCATAACAACAATAGCAGAGCCGCCTCCTCATCGACCTTTCTCCTCTGCTCCTCTGCTGGGTGTCGTCGCTCTTCTCTACTTCATAGGAAAACATGAGAGATTGAATCTGAGTGGGAGAGAGGAAAACGGCGAAGGAGAGAGAGAGAACAACAAAAGCCACATGTGGACACAACTAGACCACATAGATGAAGTAAGGACATCCATATGTGAAGATCAATGAATGATATCAACCCACGGCTGCAATGTTAAACCATACATGGTTTAATTGGTTGACCGTGATTTTGTATAAATCAACCAAAACCCAAACCTATTTCTTCCTTTTTTTGATTTTCATAACTGAGACCGGATAAAATTCGCCCAGTTTTATCAATTCCAGTTCCGGTCGATTTCCTGGTTCTTAGTTTATTTTGAGCAGTGCAGTGAACTCAAAATCATTTCCTTTAAACATACGAGAAGACAATAACAATACATGAATACATTATTTTAACCAAATCCGTCTTGTCTAGGTTTTGGCTGTAAAAAGCTATGGCGCAATGTTACATTTTATGAGGGTTTCCAATGTCCATCCCCTTCACTTCCTCATGAGGAGAACCACAGTGTGTGCTGCTATACTCCGATTTTCTCCTAGGCTATCTACTTTTTCATGTGTTTTTGCTTTCAGATTCACAACTGATGGGTCTGCTCCGAGCAGCTCGGACAGGTTTGCCCTTATTGCCTCCTTGTGTGGGCTCAGTTTTGGCCTTTGGAGGATCAAGGTTGCGTCTAAGTTCCCGATGTCATAGCCTGCTTCATGCATGAGCCTCACCTGAAATCAACCGTCTCTAAATGATTAGCATGATATAATGCATCAGAGAATCTTATGCTCTGGAGTAGCGATCCATGAAAACAAGTGTCCATAGCATGACACCGATAAGGGAATACTCCTAATTATCTCTCACTGTCCTGAGACAGACTAATTTAGTTGGGTGGCTGTGGCAGGGTGTCAACTGAGAATTCATATCCGGCAGAGCCATATTATGGACCTGTCAACGACTTCTCCAGAAAAGAAACATTTTACATGTCATTGAAGGATCCAAGTTTGGTAAATTGTTATTGTAGTTGGTCAAGTCATCATCACAGTGGCAACATTTGGGTTATGACATGTGATACTAAACCTTACCCTACTGTTTCATAATCACTGATTTGCAATGGTTTGTCTCAATTTCAAACTTCCACTGAAAATGCAGTGTTGTGAAAAATAGGGTGCAAGCCTTGTCCTATTGGGTTCGCACAAGAGATCACCGGTTTATCTTGGTTTGTTCTAATATTACATTTCCAATAAATAAATGAAATAATGTATGGATTCAACTTCAAGTGTAGTATTCATTGAAGTCAACACTTGCACCTGATTGGCCATCAAAACACAGGTATATATGCGAGGCACCCTCAATCTAGGAGTAAATGTCAACCCAGCAACTAGCACTTTATTATCCATAATATGCTATAATATGAAATATGATGGCAACTGAAAGAACTTGGTGAAGGATGGTGCAACTATAATAACTATGTCGCTAGATAAGAAAATGCAGTAATCTTACACCGTCCATTCCTTTGACGCTGAAAGTTAATAATCGATTTTGTGACAGGATAGTTTGTGATTCTTTTTCCCTCACGGCTCAAACCACCCTATTTTCATTCTCGTTTTTTAAAATGGGAATCTGGCATATGCCTATGAGATGGTTTAGCAAAGTAAAGCTAAATTAAACACAAATTATGGTGATTCTCATTCCCATTCCCATTCCCTAACACTAAGCAACCTTAACTGTGTTGTTGGGTAGTGATATGCTGATACAAAACAATCAAAATGTACCCAAATCGAAATACTATAACTCACAGCTTCTTTGATGAAAACAGATGAATCTGCTCCTTTCCACTTGGGATCAGAATCTGGAAATATTTGCCCAATATCAGGAAGTCCCAAAGCACCCAAAATTGCATCAACCACACAGTGAAGCAACACATCCCCTGCAACAACAAAAACCCTAAATTATGAACATCAAATTGAAAATTTTCAAAATTACACTCAACTAAACCATAACCAACCATCCAGATCCTCTATTATAGTTCAATTCGACTAAACAGAGTAGTTTGGGAACTCCGATCACATGGATTTCAAAAAACAAGGAACCAGAAAATGAAAATTTCACCATCAGAGTGAGCCTCGCAGCCCTTTTCGTGAGGAACGTTGATGCCTCCGATGATCAGCGGATAGCCCGGCTCCAGCCGGTGGAGATCGAACCCGTGCCCGACCCGGAAAGGCAGGGCCTTGGCCGGAGTGGCCGAGGCTTTGGCTCCGCCCAATTCGACGGCGGTGGCGGCGGAGGCGGAGACAGAAATTGGCCGGAGCGGCCGTGGAGAGGATCGGACATGCAGAGAAGAAGATCGACGGTGGATGAGAGGCTGTGACTTGTGGGTCGTCGGAGTGGCGTAGAAGGTGGTGGTGGTGGCCATGGAATTGGGAGAAGCAAGAACCGGTGTTGGCTGGTTCAGGGAGTGGCTCGGTTTTTATCGGGTTGTGGTTAGGTGAGAGGAAGGACACGTGGCGCGTGTTCGTTGGGAAGAGATTGTGGCTCACTTCATTTGTCTGTTTGTGTACGCCGATGGTCCTGTCCTGTCCATAGTAGGGGGGAGTATCTGCCTAAACCGGTTGAGTATTTATTGCCTGTTTAGGAAATTGGAATCTTCTGTTAAATTTGAATCCGAACCAACCAATCTGTATACGTGTATAATATAACTTCATATTGAGATCTACAAATTTTGGGAAAATGACAATACCTAAATATGAGGCATTAAAGGTACTAAAAGATAATCGAACCGAGCCGATTCAAACCGGTTCAAAAAATTAGGGGTAGAGCAAAGAAAACCCGTCCGAACCCACCCCAGCCATAACCATAACGACTATACCTCATCAGTACTCATGTATACATAAAAATAAAATTTGTTCATATACTAAATATAAATTTGGATTGAGACTCTAGAACTATTTTCATTCTTCAGTAACTAATTGAATTATTGAAAGATTAGAGTCAGATCAAATCAAAATATATTGTCGGTAGAGGAAAAGAAACACCAGTAATTGTAACATGATTTTATCTTGCTCTATAAACTACTGCACAACATGCTAAACAGAATATTTAAGTAATAACCTCTTCAGTTTACAACAATACCAAATATATGGGCAGAGATTGTTGGAGATATGGAAATCAATAGATAATAACATTGATTATTAGAGAATGTTTTACTGCCTAATTAATTGCATGTAATGTCATATAAATACATACTCTTGGTACTCAATTAAAACTACCGTAAGTATTTGAGTCTCTCTCTACATCAACGAATTGAATCAAATATGTGGATCATAAGCGTTAATAGTCAATTCAAACATACTTGTTATATTATTTTATTTTAAGAAATAACAAGATTGATCGGAACATGTAATTGTATAGATAAACTCCTCTAACATCCACAAGAATATGTTCATCTGCATATCGGAACCCCATTTGGGAGCCGGTGACAACCATAAGCAAACAAAATTCCATTAAAATTATCATCACACAGTTGCCCGCAAAGCAAGGTTTGACATCCATTATTAGGCACCGCAAAATCTGTGTTACACTTCTTTTCCCCGTCACCTATAATAGTAATAAAATGATGGTTGTAGAGTAAAAATTAAGTTAATCACTTTCAATTTAACTAATTATGATAAATAGTAAACAATTCAAAATATGTGACTTTAATTAGAGATGAAAATGTGATTGGTTTTGTGCCAAATCTATCCATATTTTGAATATGAAAAGAAATAATTTGTGCCAACTTTGTTGCAAACCCAAATGAATATAAGAGTTACTGTTTTTCAAAATCCGTCTATATAATATATAAATACATACTTTTTTCATATTAATAAAATCAACCCAATGCTCTTTATTTAGATCTAAAACAATATATCTCTATTCAATTTGAGATAATTTTTCTTCCTTAATTTTTACGTACACATATAAGAAAGAATATATTTTTTAATGAAATAAATTGAAACTCAACGTGACTTTTGAGTGATATATTATATACTTACATGGATAAGTTGTGAGCGCAAGAGTAATTTGAATCTTCACACTGTATGATTTAAAATGAATAATGCAATAACTCATTGAAGGCGGTGCCAAATTTGCTAATATTCATAAATTAATCAAATTTTATTTGGTTATAAGTGAACGTAATTAATCAATATACATGTACTGATATTTCACAATGTAAAACGTACAAGTTCTGCTCTGGTGCATGCAATGCAATGAAATAGTGCTTTAATGGTGTTTTTAAAAAAAATAATGGGCCCATTATTTGCCTTGTAAAGATTGATTAGTTTTGTTCCGTTGACTAAAATATGTAAAATTAAATTTTATATTAAATTATTATTATTAAATAATCAATCCGTATGAATGGTTTCGTTTATGTGCTTGGTTTGACGATTTATAACTTTTTGTACCTCTTCCACCCTAAACATTTGTTTTCAATTCATAACACCATGACACTTGTGTTTCGATCCCAATATAAAATGTGGGAGATAATTAAAAAATTACTGCACTCATAATAATCGAGTTTACATTTAACTACACATATTATGAAAAGGTTTAATTTGTTATCAGTTAATTACTTTTTTAACACCCTATTCTTTTTCGTTAAAATTTTGACGAGAAATTTTATTTCAAATGTAAAAAGTTAAAAATATTCTCAACTGACCATTAAAATTTCAAACCGATGTCATCTCATTCTCTCACTATTTTTTTAATTTTTTCTCTCCTCTCTTTACGATAATTCAGATTTCATGAATTTATTCATCAATTCAAAATTTGAGATCTCTCAGCTGATCCAAAATGTTCGAGAAACCATCCACTTTAGCAACTCCAACCTCGCCGCCCTCCTCAACGACCGCTTCTGCTCCCTCTCCGACCACCTCATTCACGTCTCAACTCCGATTCAAACCAAACCCCAACCTCATAAAAAAAAAAGAATCTAAGAACTAGAAATATATATCCACTCCCCATTGGATAGAATCATAGGCACTACATCTCCAGTACCAGCAGATTGAAGTCTCAAGAACAAATTAAGTTAAATCTCGATTTCGCACTCCACAATTTCACATATTCAAGCGCAAATCAATACTTGTCTCGAGACCATTACTTGCTCCGATCAACCTCATCTCCTCCGCCGTCATCGCACCAACTCCTTCCATGAACCAGTATATCCATAATCAAAATCAAAATCAGAGCTCTTGCCAGACTAGTATCGCTCCATCGTCAGATCTGGAGATTCCGGCAGCTCCACTGCCAACGAGAATGAGAAGAAAGAAGAGGTTTGGCAGCATAATAGAGAAAAAGACAGTTGATACGGGTGCATTTGCACCATGTTTTCAAGGCTCGATTCACACATTTAAAACTGTTTCGCTCCTATTTGGATACGATATGACCTTAATTTGTCTCTCTTTTGCTTCACGGGTAATTTGAGCTATTTGTGCATATTTTAGGTCATTTCGAACTATTTTCGAGTCACCCATGTGTCCACATCTTTCGCCCCTCTCAGGCCTACCACGTGGCCCCCCTATGTGGCCACTTCTCCCACTTCAGAACGTGCAGATCGTGGTCGAGTCGTGAGCGAGAAAGACGTGTCGTGGCCACCCCGTGGCCCCTTTCCCACTCCTAGACGTGTGAGTTCGTGGTTGTTTCTTGAGCGCAAATTGTGGGCCACGGTCCGTGGCCCTTGTGAAATTTGCACCTATAAAAATGACCTCTACACATTTGGAAAATGCATCTCTCATTTATCAATTAATTACCCAATTTTATATCATCTCAAGAGAGTTCCAGAGCCATTCTAAAGAAGGAGATTCATTTCAGAGAATCAAATGAGTCTAGGATTAAAGAGGATCAGAGAACAAAGGTCAATTCCATGTATTGAATTCTCAATTGAGAATTAAACGGGTTTTACCTTCTTTTCCCTTCGTTTGTCGTAATCAAATTTTCAGATGAATTAAATCCAATTTAGTTATCAGTTGAGTATTACGTCTTATTTTGGGATTAAATATGTTATGCCTTTATTATTTATTGATTATTGAAATGAATGTTCATTAGTGATATGCATGTTTAGGATTTATTTCCAGGATGTTACTTAAGAAATCAATCGTTAATATGTTTGGCTAATTCATCTCGTGCTTAAAACAATGAACTAGAATAACAATTAAAGGAGAATTTTAATTTAATATTTATGATTGCAGCATCGCGTAGGAAGATTTTATTATATCTGTTCTTAATGCTTCATTCCCTTAATTGCGAATTGATTGATTTTGTTTACTAATATAGTTGTGAAAGAAGTTAGTAAATGGACTTTATTAATGAAAGTCGGGTTTAAATTCTCACTAGGGTTAGGTGAATGAACACAGTAGTAATATCCATTGGTTCCAAAAACCGAAAGATCCAAAAAACTTACAGTACTTTAATGTTTACTAGCCGGTTAAATCATTGCTAGGGATAGGTGGTTACCTTTAACTAGTTTTCGACCTTTTATTTACCAGGAGGTAATTTAAGGTATCTCAAAGTTCTCGTTACTTCCCTAAGTCTTGGTTCCATCGTTACAAGTATATTTATTATTTTATTTTTAACTCCTCATAATTATTATTTAAGTTCTATTACCTTAACTCGTTCACATGTGATTAGATAATTTAATTATTTTTATTGTCTTACATGTGAGTACTTATTTTTAATATTTCTCCACATGATTTTGATTTATTGAGATTAATTTCGGGGTCGTAACTCTGGTATCATATATTACTTGAGACCAGTTCACTGTCAGGTGCCCTAAAAAGCAATATATTTTTGTGGCTAGCAATTTAGGCCATCAAAGGTCTCCAACTCTTGACCTTTCTCCTCCAGTGTGCGGAGGCCGTCTGCCGACAACTAGATGGCTTGATGGGAGAAGATGAACATGAGTATTATGGTCTTAATTTTATAAAAATTTAAATTATTTATTCAAAATTTGACAGTGTTAGAAAAAAAATTAATAACTGATTTGAAATTAATTTTTTTATAATAAATGTAGTTAATTAAGTTTAAAACAAGTCATTATGGTATCGTAATTTTTAAAATTTATGGTTGAACTGTTCCTTCATGATTGATGAAAATTTAAACTAAGAATTGTTTTATACATGTATTTGGTAGGACAATTTATAGATTTTTTTAGTTTTTCCACCCTAAACATTAGTTTTCAATTGATAAAACCACGACACGTACTCTTGTTTTGAGATGTGCACGAGTTAGTTTTTCGATCCCAATATAAAATTCATGGCCCGAACGGTTAATTCATTGATGATTGGGCCGAACGGTACATCTTATATTTTAATTTATTTAAAATGTTGAAATAAAACTAAATGTAAAATATAGTTAGGGTATTTGAAAACAACTTTTATAGTAAAATTAGAAACGTTTAAAGTAGCATATAGTGACATGTAGTTATCCACTAATTAAATTGTCTTCGTGTTCAAAAGTGATTTAACCTGGCAAGGAGGTGATTTCATGTTTATTTTATTATTTAGCTTATTAATTTGTGTGTATAATAACATTGTCATTAATTATTAGAGAATGTTTTATCGTCTAATTAATCACATGTCATATAAATCCATACTCTTGGTACTCAATAGAACTATTGCAAGTATTGGAGTTTCTCTCTACATCAACGAGCTAAATCAAATATGTGAATCAAAAACTTTAATAGCTTTTTTTTGAAAGAAAAGAAACGTTAATAGTTAATTCAAACATACTTGTTATATTATTTTATTTTAGGAAATAACAAGATCGATCGGAACATGTAATTGTATACGTAAAATCTTCTAACGTTAACAAGGATATGTGCATCTGCATATTAGAACCCCATTTGGGAGCCGGTGACAACCATAAGGAGACACAATTGAATTGAAATTATCATCACATGGTTGCCCGCAAAGCAAGGTTTCACATCCATCAGGCAGCGCAAAATTTTTGTCACGCTTCTTTTCTCCGTCACCTAAAATAGCAATAAAATGATGGTTTTAGAGTAAAAATAAAGTTAATCACTTTCAATTTAACTAATTATGTTAAATATTAAACAATTCAAAATATACGACATTTAAAATGCAAATGACGTGCATTTAGAATGCAATTAGTCATACACTCAAACATATTTAAAAAATTCATTTTGTAAGTTGTTGTTTATGCTCGGATTAAACATTTCGTCATCCTTGTTGTTAAGAGGTAGTGCGGTGTGTTGTCCGATGAAATTTCAAGTGAGTGCCTGTGTGTTTTCTGGATGTTAATTTGATGCTTTTTTTAGATTAGAGAATATTTGATGTGATTTTTGCTGAATTAGCTTCTGGTGGTGGATAGATTTGTGTTGGATATCTGTCTTTAGTTGATGATTTCCTCGTTCCGGTGGTCTTCATCTTCACTATAATGTGAGTTCAGAGCGTGTAATGAGAGCTCAATTATCATGTTTTGCCTTACTTCATTGAGAATTGATTTAATTTACTTCTCTAGTTTATTTAGAAGTACCATATATAATTTAAGTTACAGAATCCCTTGTTCTAAAATCAGTGTCTCGTTTCTAGTTAGATGTCAAATAATAGTCAGTTTCTATAGTTAATTGACATAAATTAATCTGCTCTCCTCCAATTTATTCAATAAAAAGTAATTAAATTCATGTACGCATCTAGAGCTGTCCATTTTAACCAAGAACCGGTAACCAAACCAAGTTTAAAAAATCGAAAATCATGTATTATGGTTAGGTTATAGTTTTAATTTTAAGTAAACCATTTAATTTTGGTTTGGATACAGTTCATATAATATAAAATCATTAGTTAACCAGATAAACCGAACCGGAATTGAATTTGCCACGTGTCGCTCATATTATCATCTTGATCCACACATCATTCTTCAATTTTTCAACCCTAAATAAATTTCAATACTACTCCAAGTCGTACTCAGATTCATATAAATTTACAATTGAAGAAAACTTGTTGTCTACTTATGTTTTCCACGTTTAGTTTGGTATATTTTATTTATACTTTAGTTGTTTGTGGATTGTAATTTTAGATTTGGTTATATTCGATTGCTTATGATTTTTTGGTCATTTAAAGTTAATATTAACTTCTTGCATACGAACAGCTCTTGTAGCATACCCAGGAGTATTCAAGCAAGAATCGTAAGAAGATTGTTGCTCATCCCTATGCCGACCTCCTGGAGGAGGATCACCAATGTCTCCACGTGAAGATGCAACATTCTTGCAGGTTACAGCAGCAAGAACAATAGTACGATAGCTCAATCTCATGACTGATTTGAGGACAATAAAGATTGAAGTAGCCTTTCTGATGCAAATAGCCCTTCCGATCTCAAGTGAAGGAAGTTAATTAACTTGACTGAGATTTGGTGAAAACAGTCCACATTTGTTCTTGCATTAACTCTTAATCCAACCATAATTATTCTTAATGTGGCAGTTCTAACTCTCAACCAATTAGTCAAACTATCCAGCTAAAACCAAATAGTCAAGCAATGCGCTTGATTGAATTTCAGAATCCATGGTTTTCATATTGCATACATGCATGTATATGCAGGTGGAAGTTCTTTCTGGTTAGTCGAATTAAGCTGGCACGGGGCGTATTGTATAGATCAATAACGGATTATGGAACATGTAAAGTTATGCTAGAGATAATTACACTTTACTACAGTTAAAGTGACGCGTCTTACACTTTAGTATAACTATAATAAAAGGTTCAAAATCAGGTCGGTTAGTTGTGTTTTTTTACAATTTGTGTGACCTTATTGAACCGTGTGTTAAATTGAATTGAACCGATTCAATTCAATCCTAACAAGTTTTGTTCAATTCCAGAGTTCATCATCTTCTTCCCCGTAGAGATTTTGGACCCTTGCTTGCCGGAGTCTCCGTCAACGGCGAGCTCCCCGTGGAGATTATGTTAAATAGTAAACAGTTCAAAATATCTTTTTTAGTGTTGACCGCATCCCATTTCCAACCTACCCTTGGACAAATCAAAGTTCACTACAGATCGACAAAGTCTTCAAATTCACGTGCTCCATCATAAAAATAATGTTAATGTGTGACACTGAACTTACGATTCAATTCAGGTTTACTCATATATAGAAGGAAATAAATAATCTAAAAAGACTTTGTGAGAATTATTTAATGGGAGGTAGATATAATTGTGATTTATTAAAAAACAATCTGCACTCATGCATATTCTATTTGTGAGATGAGAATTTAGAAGTCATGCAAATAGAAGAAATATATAAGAGGAAAAGAAAAATATACACAATCTTTGTAACTATAAATCATGTAATACCAATTCAAAACTTTAGTTTGGTAACATAGTTTTCCCTTGACAGAGACATATAAGGGACATATAAGAACGTGGAAGAATGCAATTATTATCCAGTCAGATCCCATAAATTAAACTCATCAAGGTAAGAACCATCGACTACAACTTCTGCAAATCATCGCCAACAACTTGAAGTGCTTCGCAAACAGTAGCAACCTGTTTCAAAAACAGTGATAGCACCAGTAAGGCAAAAATGCAATCCAATTCATAGATTGTCCTTGTAAATATTATATCACTGTATAACATATATGCTTGTGTGTAAAACTATGTGTTCAACGTCAAATAAGATCACAAGTGTAATAAAATAAGGGTTAATTATAATTTATCCCTATTAAAATGACCTCATTTACACTTTACCATAGCTAAAATAAAACTTTTACACTTTGCCCAAGCTAAAATGGTTTTTTTTACTCTTTGCCTCATTTTTGTCTGTTTTGACGTTAAATATAGGTCACGTGGCATCACGTGGAAAATATATTTTTTTAAATGACACAAATACCCTCATTTACACTTTACCACGGCTAAAAATAAAACTTTTACACTTTGTCCAAGCTAAAATGGTTTTTTTTTACTCTTTGCTCCATTTTTGTCTGTTTTGACGTTAAATATAAGTCACGTGGCATCACGTGGGAAATATATTTTTTTAAATGACACGAATACCCTCATGACATTTTATCATTTAAGAAAATATATTTCTCACGTGATGCCACACTTGACCT
>JAYMTP010002055.1:0-21179 GCA_036897365.1 Geranium brycei
GATGGTTACAATGATTTTGTATTTGAAATTCAAACACAATATTTAATGAGAATCATACATAACCGTCGACACTGCCTTTTATGTATATGATTTGCTCCTCATATATATCTTCGGTTTCAAGGAATATAATATTCTTTTTATTAGCAGGCGCTCCAAGGAAAGTAGCCAACCGTGGTTGAAAATATTAGGTGATTGTCACCGACTTCTTAATTGAAAATTATATTTTATTTTATTCATGCCATAAAATTTCAAATATTATTATATGTATGATTAGTTGCTATTTAATTCATAAAATTCGTTTTACTTAAAAAAAAAAATTTGCAACAGAATATTTTTCAAATATTTAGCTTCAGCTGTCCGGGTTAGTCGCTATTTAATTAATAAAATTTATTTTACCTTCAAAAAAATATATATAAATTAATTAATTCAAAAAATATATGTATAAATAAATAAATGGTAATAAGTAATTCAGTTACAGAGCAAAATGAATTTGAATCACATGTGGCCAGTAAAAGTTGAGAGTGAAAAGGAGTGAAATTGAAATGGTGACAAAAATGGTAATTATCAGCATAAATGTGTTGAGCTTCCCAATATAAAGCATGGAGTGTAGCAGTTGAGCACAAGCCCGCCGCCCCCGGTTGACCTTGTAGGCTTAAACTATTTTTCCATCAGCCAACTACATTATTACAAATGTCCCCACATGCCCATTATTGGGAATTTGGAATTGACAATACTACCCTAACCGATATTAGATATTATCGATATGATAAAATATGATGCGATGGAATGATTTATAAATTTAATCAGGTTTTCTAAATTTAAACTTTTTGATTGAATTTTGTTTCCATATCAAATTGGTTTGGAATTAGACCGAATTAGTTTATGTAATTACAAAATTTGGAATTAAAGGTAATTGACAGGTCAATTATAAATGATCATAGTCACGATCAATTCTTCGGCTTAAACTTGAGCTTTTATTTTAGACAAAGTAGACTTTGAGAAGTTATTTTTCAACCTAATTAAACAACTTTATTTCATGGAGTATGATACTAAATTATAAACTATAGTTATGACTTATAAATATACATTCGAAAATTGAAAAATATACATTTAAATTGAGATTTAAAATTTAAAAATATTGAAATTACAAAGCATAATAAAAAATTATACAACTCAATATGTTCGGTTCTATACAGTTATGGTTCGTGAAAACTATATCTGAACCGCAATTCAATAATTCTCTGATATAAACGAGACCAAAATAAAAAAGCATTATTCACGACTCTCGGTTTTTTTGTTCTAGTTGGGCCCGTATATTGGTTCGGATCCAGATGCCAATCCAAAATGAACACTTATATTTAATTACATTTTAAAAATAAATATGATGTTTCCCCTTTAATTTTGAACATGATTTCGATAATATTCTGAGCATATCATCTCCTAGTTAACATTTATGTTTCTTATCATTAATATGGTTATTCCTCTTGTAAAAGGATATATTCTATGTAATTATACATCAAGAATATTAATCAATATAATATTCTATACTATTTATCAATTTGAAAAAAGTATCTAAAATTTATTCGTATGAGATGATAATATGTTCTAAAAATTAAAGTATTAAACTAAAACAAATATAGAACACAAGATTAAGATTATACTTCCCTTTGGGGATTGTTGGAAGAATAATATTGATCGTATGGTTGATCGAGGGAAGCTTATTCAATGCGATATGTAGTGGGATGACGAGGTTTCTCTACCCAACCGAAGTGGAGGTCGTGTTTTTGCATAATGCTAACTGATTCGAGTCGATTGGTCTCTGAGGTTATACTGAAGTCCTGATGAAAGCATTATGCAGCGGGATCACGAGGTTTATTTATCCATATGAGGTAGAGTTTGTGACTCTGCATGATGTTAAACGGGTCGAGTCTGGGACGGACGTTTATATTTCTTTTGCTTGTCGCTCTTCTAATTCTGTAACTCGTGAATTAGTCATGTATACTTTAATTAACCGTAGCTGAAATAACTGTGCGAGGTTTGTCCTACTATTTGTTGCTTCACCTATCCGACATAATGTCAGATTAGTTGTTTAATAATATTCACATTTTCCTCTAAAAAATTTGAAAAGAATATACCTCCCTTTTGTCATTGCTAGATGTTCCCTCCGGTGTCATTCCCAGTTCACATTACCTGTTCTCATGTGGAATAAATTTGGCATGGCAATAAATATCTTATTCTTAAATGATTAATGACCATTTCCGTCTTCTCGTATGGAAAGTTAGGTCTTCTCTCGACTGAGCGCACCATTTCCTAAAATTACCAAACCACCCACTGATGATTTCAACGCTGACCTCGCTATCTCCGTTGAATCGCGTGGGTGTCACGATCGTAATTTCGGCGAAGACGAGGGTCAGAGAAGATTCTCACGCGCACCTATCTCGTGAAAACAACGCGAAGCTGCACCAATAAAAAGCTCGCAACAGGTTCTTTCACAGCCACTGGCAGCGAGAGATTTGGAGAGGAACGAACCTCTCTTCCGTTCATTTCCATTTCTTCGCTACCTTTCTCGTCTCTCTCTCTCTTCTCCGATCTCGATCCAAGCTCTCTCCAATGGCGTTTCCTGAATCTTCAAGGCGATCTCTGATCCCGAACTACCTCTACTCCTCTGCTAGGAGCCCAGCCATGGACTCGATGTTCAGCGCGAGGCGCGGAGGGTTCGCTTCGCCGTTCCCGAGCCTCGATGCGGCGGCGGCTCCGGCGGAGCCGTCGACGAAGAGAGGAGGCGTCGTGGTTGCTTCTCCGAGCGAGCCTGGGAAGATCGAGATGTACTCTCCGACCTTCTATGCTGCGTGTACGGCCGGTGGGATTCTCAGCTGCGGTCTCACTCACATGACCGTGACTCCTCTTGACCTGGTCAAGTGTAATATGCAGGTGAGGTTTCTCCAGATCTGTTTAGTTCTAGCTGGTTTGCTTTTGTTTTTCGGTGATTTGATCTTCTTGTTGTTGCGATTTTGCCAATGGATTAGATCTGTGTTGTTTTTGATGCTCTGATAGTGGATCTGTTGCGAGTGTGAATGGTGACGTGAATATACAGGCTTTTGTGTTTAGCTCTTTCCGTGGCTTAGATCTGAGGATTGTTGTAGTCATATGCTGAACTGTAGATGTATATTGTGTATTGTTCTGTTTATGCTTGTGGTGGATTGTTCATGGATCTACCTCCCTCGTCGTGGATTCCAGCAGAATTGTGGATGCTATTTAAATTTAAATGCTTAGAATTATTCTGCAATGAAATGCTATGTGGTTTCTACTTTGCCTGGTGCTTATATTCTTACTATGAAGTATGAACTTTTTTGAATCTGCTTTGTTATGAGGTTTCAGGTAGTTGTGAAGCTTGACCTCCTAGACAGTTTCAGTTTGCGAGATTAGATGATGATTTCCTCTGTACTATTGGCTTTAGATATATCACTGCTTAGTTTAGTTTGTCTAAACTTTGATTGCTTCATTTTTATGTCAAATAGTTTGTCATTGGAAAGTGATTTATACACCATTTGGTGATCTGTTGTTAGGGGTGCTATGTTTCTGAATTTCTAATGTCGTACGGCCCATAGGAACTTTGCTTTGAGCCTATGGCATGGTATCGCATAGTGTTGTAAAATTGTACGTTTAATTCCGCCTTTCACGATCTTCTTGTAGGGTTGTCCGCACTGCTGTGTGTTATTACATCATTTTTGTTGGTTTTATTCTTAGGAATGATGGGGTTCATATTATTGAGTTTGTGAAAATATGAGAAATAAAAGGCTGCCTTTGTTTATGGGATGAGTTGTGTCATTTCAGTCATTGTTAGTTTTGCCTGATGCATCTTCAAGTAATGAGAGAGTGTTGTGTAAATTGATGTGCTGTTCTAATGTGGTATGTGGATGTAATTGACATTGGGATGTTTTGGTTTTAGATTGATCCTGCTAAGTACAAGAGCATCTCTTCTGGTTTTGGAGTTCTATTCAAGGAGCAGGGAGTCAAGGGCTTCTTCAGGGGGTGGGTTCCTACTCTTCTGGGTTACAGTGCTCAGGGTGCTTGCAAGTTTGGTTTCTACGAGTTCTTCAAGAAGTACTACTCTGATATTGCTGGACCAGAGTATGCTACCAAGTACAAGACCTTGATCTACCTTGCAGGTTCTGCATCTGCTGAGGTGATTGCTGATGTGGCTCTGTGCCCCTTTGAGGCAGTGAAGGTTAGAGTTCAAACTCAGCCTGGTTTTGCCAGAGGCATGTCTGATGGATTCCCTAAGTTCATCAGATCTGAGGGTGCTCTAGGGTATGGATATTTTTACCTTTTAACATTCTTTTTGGGGTTTTGTAAAGTTGATTATTGGAATGAATATGTAACATAAATGTGCAAATTATTGCAGATTATACAAGGGTATTGTTCCACTCTGGGGACGTCAAATTCCATGTAAGTTGAACACCACCCTATCAGTTATATATGCTTTTATGTATGTATCATAGTCATAGTCTGTGATTACTTTTCTTAAAATGTTATTTTGATTATAATGTCCTTGTAACTTGTTTCTTTATACCCAATTTTCAAAGATTTACAATAACTCACCTACATGTAGGATGCCTTCAACCTATTTCTTACTGGTTCTTTATGCACTACATCTCAACTTCTACATCTCAACTGTCATTATGTCTGAATTACAATTTTCACTGCATATTGGTTAAACCATGATAATTATCACCCCACATAAGTGTTTATTACTGTATAGCCTTGTCTTTGCAATTGACCACCTTACAGGATTTTTATATTGTTTTTCCTCACATCTCCTACAATATATTGAAACTGTACATCTGTAAAATCCCCTTCCCTTCTCTTCCTCACTCTCTCGTTAACAATATATTCATTATCTGCGAGCATTATTTTTTACTTTCATAGTGTTTATCTCATATGCATAGTCTTTGCTGAGAAAAAGATAATTGTGTTTAGTGGATCTCTAGATCACCTGTTTCATCCAGTGTTGCCTTTTATGTTGTGATTTGCTTACTCTTTTCATTTCCCCTACCCATGTGCTTGTTGCTAGCTCTTCTTAACATGATGTTTATCCTTGCAGACACCATGATGAAGTTTGCATCTTTTGAAACCATTGTGGAGGCGCTCTACAAGCATGTCATCCCTCAACCCAAGGACCAGTGCACCAAGTCTCTGCAGCTTGGTATCAGTTTTGCTGGTGGATACATTGCTGGTGTTCTATGCGCCATCGTGTCTCATCCCGCTGATAACCTCGTCTCTTTCCTCAACAACGCCAAAGGAGCCACTGTTGGTGATGTGAGTACCACACCTCAGAGTTCGTTTAAACTTGGAAGTGCCATTCTTAATTTTGATTTGACCCTTCATCATATTATATTTGCAGGCTGTGAAGAAGATAGGATTGTTGGGTCTCTTCACTCGTGGACTTCCTCTCAGGATCGTCATGATCGGAACTCTTACTGGCGCCCAGTGGGGTCTCTATGATGCATTCAAAGTTTCCGTCGGACTGTAAGTTCTTATCTCAGCTACATATGAATAATGAATGTATATTCTAGTGAGTTTATTTGGTGCTCATGCTGTAAATATTTTACTTATGCCTTTCTCTTTATCACTTTCAGGCCAACCACCGGTGGCCCTGCTGCTCCAGCTGCTCCCAAGGAAGACTGAAATGTAGTAAATTGATCGGGAAACATGGAGTTTTATTTTTTGTTATGTGACGTATTCTTTTGCATTTGGAACATGGATCAGTTTTTCTGACAATGACTTTGGTCTTGAGAAGGGAGGATGGTTGTGGTCCTTTAGCCTTCCTATCCCTGGTAGCTTTTTGGTAGAGATAGATCATCCTCTTCCTCTATGGAATTTCAATTTCATATTTAGGCCTTTTCTGTTTCCCCCAGCAAGAATAGGCATCCAAAAAAAAAATAACGGGCGTAATGGGGGCGAACAATGTTTTCTCTGCCCAATTACTTGGAGTTGAGTTACAGACGGTTACAGTTTCTTTTATCATATTTATAGGCGTAATTCCGCCGTTTTACATCCGTTTTACATCTCAAATATTTTCCCGTCGTATTGATTGTTTTATGAGACCCTTTTGGGCTTTCTTTACCGTTGCGGTCTCTGTTCACAGCTTGATAGTATTATGTCTAGATACTATGCTTATTTTTTTTATTCATCACGGCATGAGAAATTATGTAATCTATACGATGGTCTAAATCTCATAAAGCAATAGAGTAAATGGGTGTTTGAATCTCATATTGCTTCCCAGCATGCCATTATCAAGTTATATATTATATAGCACCAAAAAAACTGCACCTCTAAGGCCCTCAGATAGGGCCACAAAAACTGGACTTATAATTTTATAAGTATACCAAATATATTGACGATCTTAATTCTAATATACAGGTACTGGCTACCCTGTTCGTCTGTCATTATTGTAATCTAGAGAACTCCCTTTGGATAATAAATTGGGATTCAGGACATCATCAAATGTTGATTGTGAAGGAGACGTAAGGATGTGCATCAGCATCTCCTATAGTCAGACCAGCCATTCCCGCTCCCACGTCATCTTCTGATTTCCAGTATGCACTGCATTGAATCAATCAACAAACAACATGAAAATTGGGATGCAGCTCATCTCTTCTGTTGAAAATTATGCCAAACTAATTACATAGCAAGATGATTTAATGCCCCGCTAACATGTAATAACATATATTCGGTATGCAGTTTCAGGAGTGAAATTTGATTGTTACAAAGCTAGTAATGCTTTGTGTTTAATCAGTAACTCCCCTGAAACTGCTGATTCTTAAGGAGAAAGTTTGACGCTCCCTTGCTTCATAACAAGGTTTTGAGCTCAAACCTTAGTACGCTTGGGGGCTAGCAAAATAATAATAATGAATCACCCGAAATAAGTAATGACCCATAGCATCACCTTGCAGTGTTTTACCATGCTTTGGAAATAGGATTATAGTTTAATCAGTAAAAAGGATCCATAACAATCCTTTTATACCACAAATCATATATAAGCTGACCAACTTGCCTGTTTGTACTGTCACACAGTCCCTCGAGGATGGAACGTACTTTCTTTTCACCTTTTACAGATGGAGCTAGAACACATGCCTGAAACACAGCAACCAATCCTTTCTCAATATCAACAACTTGATCATGAGCCACAAAGAAAAGTTAGGGTCTACATACCAAGAAAGAAGGTGGCAATCCGTATCTCAGGATGCTCTCTGTGAATATACGCACAGCACAAAAATGCATCCAGGAGCTGAAAACCTGTGGGGGTAAAAAATATCAATCAAATTTGCAACATAAGACTACGACACTGTATGTAAAGACTTACGAACTACTAACTAATCCCGGGAAAAAAATTACAGAGTTTATAATTAATACCCCTCCAAATAGGCATCCCTGCTTTCCTTAAATGGATGTCACAAAATAAGATTCTAGTTCCGCTTCGGTTGGTTAAAAAACTTGACAGACACTTGAATCCTGTTGTATCGTTTCAAAGACAGGAAATAGTAATGGCTAAGATGGTTTTTCAACTTTACCTTATGTTTGATTATGGAGTTTGTGTGTTCGAAATGGAGTGAATTGCTTCCTGTTTTCAACCTTTTAGGTATTTAAACGAGTCGTTTCCTAATTTCGTTGGGTCTCCTGATAAAAGGCAAAAGACACCAATACCCCAATTTTCGTAGGAATCCATTTGATCCCAACATGCACAATTATTATGTGAAATTTGTAGCATGGATATTTTAGATTGCAATTTGACAATTTTTATAGTTAAATTTAACTTCAACATGTTTATAAACTACAAATTCACATGATTTATTACGTATAAATTACTTATATAACTAACAAATTTATGAGAATCCCCTCATAAATATTCATTAATCAGCTTGATCAAAACGAACTCCTAAAGATCAGAAATATCATAACATATCTAATATGATTCTCTATGTCCCATGTGAAAGCCAAAAGGCACACATGAAGATAAATAATTTAAAAAGATGAAAGAGATAATAAATAAATCGAACAAAGAAAAAGAGTAAATACCTCCCCGTAACTGGTATAGCACCATTGCAAAAGAGAGTTTCTCATGCTTTCCTGGTCATGCATCAATCTTTGGAGCTCCTGCTTCCGGCTATTCTGAGCTTCTGGACTATATTCAAACTCACGTATCTGGATCACATGATACACAGAAAAAGGAACATTAGTTAGAGGCCCCCCATCCAACGGTATTGCTGATATATACAAACTTCACGCCAAATTATATAGATCAATTAACGCATCATTTGTTCAAAGGTCACATGAAAGTTCTTCCAAGTAAATTTCGAATGTAATCAAAACTAAGATACTTTTTTTAGTAAGAGCAAAGTAAAAAAGAAAACATAAAGGTTCTTCAAGATATATGTACTGACTTGGAAACCCTTTTCACGTGCACTTGTTCTGAAATTGTCAGCAACTCGACCAAATAGTGTCACTGTATAGAGAGCATATTCATTATCCTCAAACAACATCTTGGAAGACCTTGGCACCTGAAAGAGGTTAATCAAAAAGACATAGAAAACCTTAACCAAAAGACAGTAAACACTCAGTAACTTGTAGTCCTAACAAGCATGATAGACCAGAGGCTTTTATCAACCACAGCAAGCCAGGATCAGATGATTAGCTCACCCTCCCACATATTACTCAGGATTCAGGGTTCATCGCCAAGCTGCTCGCCCCAATAACAAAACAGAGTCACAGTAAATTAAAATATCAATAAGAATCATACCACATAACTGGTCAAAGCTTCATAGCTGGATAACCAGTCCTTTTGTGAATACTTGGGGACGATTGCAAGGAGAGTGACTAGGTGATCTGACGTAATAATATCTTCTGGTTTTACTAAATTGGAAAGATCTCGGACAGCCAGACTGAAATAAGTAGAGTGAGAACCACATCATTCTTGTATATGTTACAGCCACACATACACAATACTAATTTTTTTGAAAAAACTCATGTACCTTCCACTCTGCTTTCGATTTATAGCATTAAGCTGACCGCGGACATTACTATACTCAGCAACACGAACCTGACATTAGAGAAGCAACTTAAGACCCAAAAATCCAATTCAATCTCACAAAAGAAGCCAGTGTCTGAATAAACAGTAATAGATGCAGTACTCAAACTAAGAGTCATTGATAGCTAAAAAATCTAGGCAAAATAAAGTCTTCCACCCAAGCAGTCCAAAAGAAACAATACTTTTCAAGCTGGAGACCAAGATATACAGAGGTATCACTACATCAAAAAACAGCGGCACCTCATTTAAGTGATGAAATTTTGAAAAGTTTGATATAAGTGTGAAGAATCAAGTGCTAATAGTCATGCCATAGTTCTGAACATATCATAAGCCCCTATAGAAAAATTATACATCTGAGAAAGCACTAATGATCATTACACAATTAAAGCATAATAACTGTACCATATCAAAAGGAAAGAAAATTCATCAAAACTGAACCTATCTAGGTGTTTTGAAATGTCATTCTGTGTCCTTCTCTTTGTGACATCAAGCTGCAGATGAGCATCCTATGACATTCTAATTATAATGTGCCTTGTTGGTAATTCTGATGCCCCGTGAACATGGAAGAAGACTGAGAAGTCTGAACAGCATAGGTCGTTAACCACTAGTTTCTGAAGAGTTTCATTACCATACAGAAGACTAAAAAAAATTGATCAGCCACAGAAGAATAAAATTAAAGTGGCTATAAGGGGAAAATCAAGTTAATATGTTTGTCACTAGATGACCTGATCAGTGAAACTGAGATTTCCATACATACTCTGATAGTTCGGCTCTAGTAAAAATCGTAGTTTCTAGGTGTAGATACAAAGTTGCATATAATTTGTTTCATTGCCAAATATATAACTGGTCAATCTGGCATACAAGGTGCCAATACATGACCCACTGATTCAATAAAGAACATGTATCCATCTTGAACCCAGGCCCGTCATTATTCTATTTCGTTGGAGTGTTTTTCATAGTTCGTTCATTGATCCCTATTAGTACTTACTAGCACCGCCAATATTAATAAAAAATATAAGGAAAAGAGTGATTGTGACATCACATCTGGAGTGACTTAATCGACAGAACTAGTGGGGCGGATAAGTAACTAGAAACAAATGTCCACGTGAGATACGACATCATGAAGAAATTTAACCACTCTTTTATAAAGTATCATGGTCAGAAATGATACACCAGAAGAAGAGAAATAAATTATAATCACTGAAGAATAAAAAGTACATGTTTGTCTTCCTAACTACCAAGAAGTCAGTAGCTTACACATCAAATGAACAAGACAAATAAATAAAAACCAAAATATAATAGGAAACAATATAAGTTACCTTGAGATCATCCTCAATCTTTGCCACTTGAGAGTGAATGCTATCCACAATCTCCCTCAAAGGTGACATTATTGGGTACTTAGCTTCATCCCAAGCAAATCTTCCATCACAAAATCAAAATTGAGTTCACTGTTTGAGTCAAAACCAAATATAACTGAAGTGTCACTCACCTAGTGAGATATGAATCAACTGGTACACCATCAACCGAGAGAGCACCACTGACATCCCCGGAAGCTTTCTCCAACTCTTCAATTTGTCTCTTGATCTTCTGTGATGTTGTTTCCATAAAGGTATTTGACTGTGCATTACCACAATTTAGTAAAATCTAGTTATCTCAATGGAAACAGCAAAATCAAAGCAAATCCAGGTTGCAGGAAGTTGGATTCAGCAGATAAACCACAAAATCAGATTCCATAATCACAACTCATCAATAAACTATACATTAAAACGATTATACATATCATTTCCTAAATCCGCTTCCAATTCATCAGGACGCAATTCAATAAATCCAATACCGAAATCACTCCAAACCTTACGAATTCAGAATCAAACAGATAACATCAAGCTCGGCGAACTCATTAATTTTGCAAAACATCAGAGACGTGAAATTCGGATCAACAAAATCACCTTCACGAGATCATCGCTGAGGGAGAGGAGAGAATCAAGAGTCCCGACGCGGAGATTAGGTATATTGAACTGCGAGCGAAAACGAACACGAATGAGAAACAGCAAGAAACCGAAAAGTTGAGGAAATGAGCATCAGATCTAGCGGAGACGATGAGAGCACCCTGTAGAGAAGAGTCTCGAAAGAGTTTCTGGAGACGGAGTCTTGTAGGCGATTCCATAGAGAAGAAGCAGAGCCTTGAACCGGAAGAGACGCAATCCAGTACCTGCTCGCCATTGAAGAAGGATCCTCAGTTATGTTCAGAGACAGCGCGAAGAAGAAGAAGAAGTGTGTATGGCGGAGATCAGAAATTCGGTAATTTTGAGCTTATGTTTGAGGGTGATTCTCTTGGGCCTACAGAGCCCTCGACCCACCAATAATCATGTGCCTCGTCAATCGCACTAAATAATTCTCGATTTATATTAATTAATTAATTTTAAAAATATAGATTGGTGACTCCATTAATTAAGAAAACAGAGATGACTGCGGCGTCGTAGGAGTTTGTCGTGATCAATTATTTTATTTTATTTTCTCTTTAGAGTTGTTGTAATTTTTCGTCTTTATGACGTGTTTTTCGCTACTTTGCGTTTGAGGTTTTTTGTAGTCATGGTTCAGCGGTGCGAGAATGCTGGAAGATTTGTTACAGTTAAAAGATATGTTTTATGAGCAAGTCATGGAGTTTCTTCGTCCAACTGAGGTGGAGGTCATGGCGCGAGAGAAATTATTTGTTTGTTGAGCCTTAATTTTTCAGTTTGGGAGTCGGGTATAGAGTTGTCCTACCAAATCTTATTATCATTTTTAATAGCGAAATATGATATATGAAACCAGAGATAATTGCACAGAATAAAAAATATTTTTTAAAAACTATTTTACATCTGTCAAGACCATTAAAATAAATAGAATAGCTCACTTTTTACAAAACTATTTTCTGGATACTAAAGTTATTCCTTGTTGTTTTGGGGGAGACTTTTTTTTCTTCTGTTTCACACTTCTTATTTATCATTTCAAACATGTGTCAATCTCACAATAATTTAGTGGAATAATTGCAATAAAGTACATATGGCCAAACATATTTTTCATTTAAGTATGTTTACACCAAACAATTTAACATTATCTTATACTCTCTAATCATTTATATGGAGACAAGTTTAGGAAACCATAACATACTTGCCTTGCCAGGGGCCATCATTGTCCACGCGTAAGAGATTTTTGTTCTCTCAGAGAGGTTGATGTGCTTGAGCATGTAGAAGGAAGAAGTCGGGTCACACGTAAATGAAGTTCATACATCCTCCAATGTTGTAGTAAAATAAATCTAGCTTTTTTTCATTTCAAATTTAGAGTAAATCGGAGAGCTGACCTCGTAAAGAGTTGAACTACATATTTATTGTATTGTGTCACATATATACGGTTAAAATGCGATATTGATTTATCATTAAATTTGTAAGGAAAATTTAAGAGGGTTTGTTAGTTGACAAAGTTTGTAGTTAATGAGAGTAATGTGCATAAGTAGGATATTTAATGATGAGTTAAATTTCCACTACTTGGACAACAACAAAATGTTGACGCATGAGGCTCTACCACTTGTTATATAGCTATTTGTAAATTATCCAGATTGAATAATTAAAAAACAAATAAATCATATAATGCTATGACCAAAGGAAAGAGAAAAGTTCACGAAATCACAAGTGTTATAGCCATTGCAGTCCAAAAGAAGAAACAAGGACATGTCACAAGTTTTACAAAAGTGGATGGTTTTATTACACACATCCCTTGTAGCAAAAAAAAGCACAAAAAAGAGAGAAGCAAAAAAAAAGAAGGTACACACACTTCAATGCCAAATTGAAGTTTCCACCATTATGCAACCTTGCAAGTCCCAGTGTAAAAAACAAGTCGTCAATAGAACTCGTCCAGAGACCAGTTCTCAACAGACCCGAAGCTCTCCACAGGAGCAATCCTGGAGTAGCTGGTCATGGACCCTCCCAAGAAGTCGAGGGGCGAGTCGTTGGAGTACGTGGTGGTGTCGTAGACGAAGGACATGTTCGTGTCGTCCGCTGCAGGGTACATCAGGTGAAGCGAGCCGCTGCACTTGTTGATCTCGTAGTCGTGGAGGAACAGGTCGTTCACGCCGCTCCTCGTGATATCAGCGTATATGTCCTGTTCCGACGCCTTCCTGGCCTGAATAACCTGAAAATCAAGAAAATGTGTATAGTTCTTCGACAGTTTGCTAATTGAACTATTGTAATTATAGAGCCGCAAGCTTACATAATTCTGATTTATGTAATCTTGGTACAGCATAATGAAGTCTCCATGCGTTAAGCCATGAGCCTTAACGAATTCTCCTGAAAATATCCATATCCAGAAGAGGGAAGCGATAACTCACCAATTCTTCGCTAAATTTGGGGTAAATAATTGACAACGAAAAAGCGAGCAGACATAACATACCCGTGTTTTCAAGTACATACATACGGCTGTTGTTGTTAGGCCAAAACCTATACATGGATTCAAGAAGAACAAATCAATGATACCATATACTGAGATATTATCTAGAGAGGCAAGAAAATTCTATGTATTGGTTCTTTCAGCTGCATGTTTCTGGGAAACAAGCTTACCTCAGTACTATGCGAGCTAGCTAGAACTCGATGTACTGATCAATATGTTATAGTAACTGACAGTAACAACATTAAAGCGATTATAGCTTTCTTGGCCAATGTACAATTGAAGAGAGGTAGAGGAATCGGTAAAACCTGTACTTGAAGCTCCAGATATGAACACCGTCCAAGTCATCCATGTTGATCGGGATCCCTTCCTTGGATACGAGGGCAGGGAGGTGAGCTTCAGCTGCTTTCTGAAAAAGAGCGCGAAAATGCATGTTAACGGTTCTTCTAATCACGTATGTTATCATTTCTGATCACTGGCGGCGCAAATATCAACCAATAACATATACGCAAGTTCCAGATGCATGTAACTACGCGAGATGACGTGCATTAACGCTAACAAAAGCTACACCATTGGAATCACAGTGTAAAGAAAAGGTCGCACCTTTGGGAGTACCATTCTCCTGAGTGAGCTCACGTCGCTGTTCTTGAGCTCCTTCTGGAAGAGGAACCTCAGCCTCCTCGGATCAATCACCTGAACCAAATCAACAAATCAAACACCATAACAAAGATCTCGAGTAGGCACTGTCCATTAATCAATCGTTACGACCACGAATTTAATCTCAACTTATCGAGGCGTCACAATGTCGGTGCCAAATTAGGCCAAAATCACAAATGGACAAACCTACCAACCCCAAATCAGACACTATATACAAATCAAACCCCTAATATCCACCCTCAAGTTCAAAAATCAAGAATCCAAAACTAAATCAATACTTGAGAATCAACATTGATTACTGATTAGAAATTAAAAGTAGCTAGTGATTCAACAAGAAGTGAAGCAGAGCAATGGATCTGAGTACATAGAAGACAAGATCTGGGATGATTTGGGCTTACACGTGCGGGGAGAGGAGGGAGGAGCGGCACGTGCGAGGAGTTGGGGTTGGAGTTTGAGGAAGAAGAAGGAAAAGAGAGAAGGTTGATAGTGGATCTCCTCTGTCTGGCCATTCTCTTGCGCCTCTGTTGCACACCAAAACCGAAGCTGGTCACAGCGACCAGGTCACGGGTCTCCTCGCCCCGATCCGACCCGTTTAGGTCAACCCCTTTGGCCTCGGGTTTCACAACCACCTCTGCCTCTGCTGCGACTACTCCTCGCTCTTGTTGGTCCAGATCATGATTCATCATTTCTCCTTTTTTCCCCAATTCTCGCCACTCACCGCTCTAGCTTGATTTCTGTGTCTGGTCTGAACGAAGCTAACCGATGGAGGACGCTCGGCAATCACGAAATGGGGCTGTGATAAAAGAGAAACAAAGCACACACACTCTAAGCCCTCTCTCTCTCTCTCTCTCTCTTTTCTATTTTTGGCAAAGCTCTGGGTTGGAGAAAGAACTCCAGTGACATTTGTGAACCCAGCATTCATGCTTTCTTCTAGATCCCTTGTCCCCATTTACCCACGAAATTAAAGTTAACCCAAACCCTAACCCTAACCCGGGTTGGGTTTCTGGTTCTGGTGACAAATGTGAAGCGGCCATTGAGGGTCGATTCCAGATATTTAGTTGGCATGAGATGGAGTGAACCGGAGATGGGGTTGGAGGGTTGGGAATTTAACCCAACAATGGTTAATAGGATCTTAATTGAGAAGAGTAAAAAAGATACTATCTGTGGGGAGAGGATAGGGAGGGAGTGGTGGGTAGGGCTCGGCGAAGAGATGAGTGACGAATGGAAGGAGGAAATGGGTGCGGTGTTGGTGGGTGAGGGTGTACAGGTGTTGCAAAAGTTCTGATCTCTTCCAGCTGAAATCAATGGCGTTTTCGCCTTATAAAAAGGGAAGAGAGAGAGAGATGGGGAAGAAGGAGATGAACCAAAAAACAAGAGTGGTTTTTTTTAAATTTGAAAAACCGCTTTCTTATGCGATGCGCTAATTCGCTGCGCGCGTCTTCACCAACTCTTTGGGTTTGGGAGGCTCTTGCGTGCTTTGCTCGTATGGTACATTGGTTTTTTTTTATTATTCTACTCGTATTTTGTCGGTTTGGGTTGACATACAGTAATGTTCATGTGTTATTTTGTTTTAAATTTATGTCAAAGCACAAATTTGACGTCTTGCTTTATCAAAATGTTATAATTTTCAATGATCAGTGATAAATATATATTAACATCTTCATTCCAATTCTTATTCATCAATATTTTGATCGGATGATAAAAAATAAATTTATCATCAATTTTTAAAAATTTGACACACTTTTTTTTAAAAGCAAAAATAATTTATTAGTGATGAGTTGATATTATGTCACAAAAGCCTCTATTCATAGACACAATAGAAACTCTAATACACAATATAGGGATGCACTCCATGACAAATGCTCCCTTAGATACACATTATAGGGATGCACTTCATGACAAATGACGAAAGCGATCAATGCAACAACTGATAAACAACAGACGAAGACAAATTCAGAGCTAATTTTTAACAAGTTCCCTAACCGCTTGGCCAATTTATGGTGGTCTATTTGTTTTTTGTACATAGAAAAATGTATTTGCAAATTTTTTTATATTCCCATTTAAAAATGAATTGTATTTAATTACTATTTCAATATATTTTATTTTTTTGAACTATTGGATGACGAAATGTGAAACTTAAATAAATTAAAATATTTGTCAACTAAAGTAGCATCTTTTAATTATTTTAATAATTTTCTTATAAATAAAAATATGTTACAAAGTTTTTTTTAAAAATTATAATTTTATTAGAATATTCAAATATTAAATTTTATTATAATAATTTATGATATAACTGTTTCTTTATATGCTACTGAATTATAATATTGTTATTTTGGTGATGGGATGACTTTATTTTAATATTAGATTTTCACATCAAGATGGCAGATTGGAGTTTCTCTCACTATCTAGTACTCAAGATTAAGATGCTGTAATTTCACTTATTTATTTATTTATTTATTAATAAGCTTTCAATTTTACATAGATTAATAATACATTAATAGGAGTTAACACTAAAAAAACCCATAAACTCAAATAATAACACATTTTTATTCGTTGTCGGTAATAATTAGTAATCAAATCAGAAAATATTATTTCCTTGGAAGCCAAAGAGACACGTGGCCAACATGCAACGGAGCTGTAGTTATCATATAGTAATAGGGTAAAAATAGACGAATAATTAACTCCACACTTAAATCAGTGCTTGGTAAATGCTTTGGAACTGACATAAGTTCGATAAAGAAAATATATAGAACCCACCTATTATCATTCAATTTCTTATTATAAAATTCCGTAATTAGTAGGCGATTATGGATGGCTCAAAAAAAAAAAACAAAAATCATCTCCAAACCAATCGAGTCGATCGAGTCAATTAGCTGGAGAGAGTGAGCGACGGTGTGTGGCTGCGCGAAGCGATCGAGCTAAACTATGTAATGTTTATATACATTTGAATAAACTCTTCCAAAAATACTCTATACAGTGGCGGATCAAAGGGGGGTTGGGGCGAGTAGCTCGAAAATTTGGAAAAAAAATCATAAGAATTTTTCCCAAAAATTGAATATACCCCCTTTCATTTTGGTATATATATAAATGTTGTGCAATATAATAGATTAGTGGTAAGCATGTTATATTTTATCCATAAGGTGAGTTCGAATATTGGAATTGACAACTTTTTAGATAGTTGTGTGCTTCTTTTTGATAATGTTTGAGCTTAAACTTTTTCAAATAGTTGTGGGCTTTTAAATTCACACTTTTTTTGCTTTTCATTAAGAAAATTTTGTTTTGTCCATTATAATTTAGTTAAATTATTTATTAGTTATTGAAAATTTATGAATTTTCTAAACAAAGTTATGAAGATATTAAATCTAATATGGCCCGTTTGATAAATGAATCAAACTCAAACCCAATTTATTAGAATTTGTAAGTCACGAACTGACTCGTTTCGTATTTATACATACATGAAAGTTAAATTCAAAATCAATTATATATATATGGAAATTAAATTGAAAATCAACTAAAAAATTAATCAAGCTCCAATTAGTTTTTATTATATGCATTTGGTAATTATTTTTTAATTAATTGAGTTAATTTTTAGTATAAAGTTTTGTCCCTCCTTGACAAATTTTCTGGATCCGCCACTAACTCCATATATTCAAGTAGTGGGTATTATCAATTATACATCTTATTTTAACTATGAATATTATACCCCTGATTAAACAAACTATGCTTTTATGAGACTTACACTACTAGTTATAAACACCCCAAAATAAGTTTGATAAATAACAATTTTGATATTTTTAGAGATTTTGAGTTGTAATTGCTCTTAAAAACCTTATCTTAATAGATGCAAAACATTCTTGCTGATAAAAAAGTAATAGATGCAAAACAGTGGGACTGATTGGGATTGGTCGACCATAGTTGGGCCGAAAGTCATTGGTTTCGGCCCGTATCGAGATTCGCTAATATGTAACGAGCAAGCCCATCTAAATTAACGCGTATTTAGGTTTCTTTCCCAAAGTTTTTTCGGCCATAAGTACGCGTTAATTCAAGCATATTTAGAGCTATATTTACTTATGAAATCGAGCATGAATTTCTTGTTTAATATGGGGCTGGTATTGGCAGTGTAATCAGATTAGGTTAGTTTTGATCTTGAGGAACAATGTGACAATGCTGATGAATTTAGCCCATCTTTATACACATAAGTAAATATAGCTCTATTCATTTGCAAAAATAATATTAGAAAATAAAGAAAACAAAAGGAAGAGGTGAGAAGTACAAAAAAGCTAATGTTTCGGTATCGAATTACAAAACGAAGAAACTGTATGGACTGTTTGGTAATAAAGAAAAAGTATCTTCGTTAACAGTCCATAGCTGAACACCTCGAAACCCTAGAAAAAGCTCCAAACCCTCAGTAGCGATACTTCTCCAGTGGCAGAAGAGAACGGTGAATATTGGAGCTTGCGATGCTGTTGGGGAAGTTGAAAACAACAATTGACATATCTCAAATGTATGATTCCAAGGACAAGCTGAACTGAAGAATCTCGACGAAATCAACAACAAGAAAACGAAGTCAACATTTTAGTATATTATGAGTTATGGCATTCATTACCGGTTCAGAGATTAGCTCCCCGTCATATGTACATGGCTCATTGCTTCCTTTTTATAGCAGCCTTATCATAAGCCCTAATATACAACAAACAAAGGGCTTATCATGTTTAATTGAATTTCAAGCTGGTTAAGCAATCAAATCATAGACATTCAGACTATTCAGTACAGTGTGGAGCTAATGTGTGATTGTGAGGACCTTGCAGCTTCCATCTCACTATTGAAGACCCCGAGATACATGTACCTGAATGCCAACCAGTGAGAAAGTAACCAACTCATATGCTGCAAGTGATTAAATCATTTACACTTCTTGCCCGTACGAGCTTCCCCTAGAGAATCCGGTGCTCTGGCCGCGCACAAAATCCAACAACCATTTGCAATATGACCTCAAACCCACCTGTTTGATATCTTCATTGTTATCACTGACATTAAAATTGATGTCAGCATCAAGTCCAAGAAACTTGATTGCAGCTTGATCACACGCTCTGTGATTGAAAACGATATGGAAATGAAACTTGAAAATGTGCTGTACGTCGCATACCTAGCTACACGCCGCCTCCCGGGTATTATGTAGGAAGCCGGAGTTCCAGGACATGTGCAGACCACCAACACCATCAACATTACATCGCTCCATTGACGAAAGAGGTCTGGAAAAGCAAGGACAGCAGAGCCTGATGTGGAGAGGGTCGGTATCAGAAAAAGCTTATAAATTACAACACACATAATATAGGTTTTGGCCCTCTCGACTGATTTTTCTTCAATTGGCATCTTGGTTTTGCCCTTGTATAGTGAAGTTATGTAATTTCTTAGAGGAAAAAAAATACATGGAAAGGTCGCTGCCGTGCATTAACTATATATCTCAATTTGGAAATGTCAATGCTTGACAATATGCACCACGCTGGACTTGGTAGTGCATTTTATTTTTGTTATCTGCATGAAACGCGTTAAATTCTAATGGTGTTCTAGCATGCAGATACATTTCCGACAACATAATTTTAAGGCTCGATTAAAACCACATGATTTAGAAATGTTGAAGATGATACTCGCTAAGAACGAGACATCAAAAAGATTGAGTTGAACACAACTACCACGTGTAAACAAGAAGTCACTCGACACAGAACTCAATGATCTGTTCGGCGATCCTCCATTTGCAAGAGAGGTTTTAGAGCTACTTGATGTACTAGAACCGGCAACATTGTCATTCATATAAAGAAAAAAAACAAGGAGTTGTGTCATTCCCATTTGTATAAAGGAAAATCTGGAGCCTAATATTCAATGTTCTTAGAAACAGCTATAACACTACACATTCGATATTGAATCAACAAATTTACGCACCCAAAATCACAGAAAAAAAAATTGCTGCAAACAATTACTCCTAATAATGAACCCAACTCTTGAAGATTTGTCCCACCAATTATTTTATTTTTTTTGCTCAACGAATAAATGAGGATATTATTATGATGATAATGCTAAAGCTTCCCAGGAGGAAACAAAGGCAAAGGGAGTGAGTACAAAGCTGATACATGGAATGAAAATGCATGCAAGAAGCCAAAAGTAAAAACATAAACAGAGAGGTCTTGACTTGGGCCGCAAGCAATGATCATATTGAGGCTTCGATCCTATTGACTCAGCACTTGGAAAATTGTTGTTGTGGATGAGATCGTTCCTAGCAAGCCACAGGAACCAAAGGATGTAGGAAATAGGAAGGCTAGCCAATGAAGATTTGATGAGCGTGATACGACCCCCGAGTGATAGCAAACGACCCTGCCAGAGAGCAAGTTTGTTTGTGAACTTTGCAATGATCTTGCTCCAAGTAGCTGTACGGTTAGGACTAGAACCAATCGGGAAACCCAGCTACTCAAAGGGGAGACAACCAGCCTTGCAACCAAAAACAGATGCCAGAAACTGTTTGGAGAAGGTCCTCTGGTTGATAAGAAATATGTCACTATTTGACATGTGGGCACTCTATTGTATTATGTTCAATTTTGGTTTTACACCTTAGTTTTTATCGCAAAATGACCAGAATACCACTGATTCTCTTTCGACTATTTATTTGAGAGTATTTTTGGTCATTTCAAATTGAAAACTAACGGTATTGTATTTCGTTTATAAAATTAATATTTTCTATTTTTTCTCGGAGATAATAAGGAGGTTGTACAAGGAGTATTGTGCTAAGCACATCGATCATATCGAGTAAATGGATACAGATGATGAGCATGAGTTGATCTACAAAGCCGAGGAGACGACAAGCATAACCAACTAGAGGCATCCTGACATTTACATTCGGGATTTAGGCTGTGAAGATCGGAGGTCACCTATTATTTGATAGCCTGGCGTGGTGTTTTCGATTTGTGTTTAGGTTTAATTCTCTCCAAACTGAGCTCTACCTCTTTTTGAGACATGTGTCTCCTTG
>JAYMTP010002056.1:0-21178 GCA_036897365.1 Geranium brycei
GGAGACAAGTCGCCGCGAGACGTCGCCGAAATCTGGCGAAACCCTAGCGTTGTCGCAGGGTACAGACCACCGTGGTTCAGTATGTTTCTCTTCCTTTTTTTAGTGTTAATTTATCATAGAGATTTTTTTATTAATGGTCACTGCTCTAATTATAGGTTGAAGGATTTTCACTTACATCCTTCAAAATATAAATTTGTTTTGCGAAGCTCCCATTTATCTCTGTTCATTTTTTTTGGAAATGACGAAAATACGTTTGTATTTAAAAAAAATTAAAATATTTTGTATGAAATAAATATAAAAAAAATTAATTTCAATAATTTTTATTTTTTAAAATATATATTAAAAATGAAAACCAGTTATTTATTTTATAAAAGAATTATGTTTGAAAGTTTAAAAATTATTTTAAAAGTATTTTTAAATGCATGAGTATTTTCGTTATTTACAAGATAATTAACGGAGAGGGTAGCTTGAGACTTTTAATAATAAGGGAATTTCACAAAATACATCTATATTTTGAAGAACATAAGGAGAAATGAAGTATACTTACGGGGATGTATGTAAAATTATTTATTAAATATAATATTTGTACCATTATGTAATACATTAACTTATTATAGGTAATAAAGAAGTTTGTCCGCGCTAGTTGTGATTTGTGACTTAAAATATGATAATTTCATGAAAATCGGTTTGAAGATAATCCAACCAAAAATCAATAACTCAAATAATAAGTAAAAACGGTATAAAACATGAGAATTTCATGAAATTCAATTCATAAAAAAACTGCACTTAATCGAACTAAAAACTGAACCCAACTCGATCAGTTTTATTTTCTTAAAATTGGACAAATCGATTTGGTTCAAAATTGAACCAAACCAACTCAAAATCGAATCTAGATGACATATAAAATATATTTTTATCTACTTTTAATTTATATATAAGAAAATAAATGGCTCCTATTCTATATAACCCCCTACGTAAGTACAATTATCTTCCGGGCAAACAACTTCCATTAGATAAAAATTACTAATTACTATATCTAAATAAAAAAGAGTTCCACTTGCCAACAAGATAAATAATAAATTCAATTTTGCACGTTCTAAGTCCAACAATGTAAAATATGTATTATGCATAGAAATATCAAATATATATTTTATCTAATTATTTATAAGAAAAATAATATGTTTATATTTGAAAACCTCACAATTTTGGGCCGGTCTTAACTTATTCTTTGACTCAGTTCTCTTAATCTTATATTTTTAGGCGATGCATCCGCCCGGATCGAAACGAGTGAAACCCAAAAAAACAGGGTTCAGGTTTCTTTAGCAGGGGTGAGGCGACCTATACCCAAATCCATTTAAAAATAATAATATAACAATATACTATAATATTATATTTGTTATACAATTATATTTTATACTTCTAACTTAATATTCATCATTGTTCAATTCCCTTTTCCCATTTTCTTTTTGTTACAAAATCATTTTTTTCAAAATTATGGAAATCAATTAGAATATCACTTTTATTTCTTTCATATGATCTTTTCGGGTCGGATTCGGGTTTTGGTGAATCCCAACACATGTCAGGTTTTGATCGGGTCGGGCATCCGAAACCTTTCACAATAGGGTACCCGTTGAGAATGAGTGGGTTGGACCCGTTGCCATTCCAGCCCGGTTCATTTATTTTTCACTACAGATCTTCAGTAAGAGTTAAAATTTATATCAAACAAAAATGTATAATTTATTAAATATTAAACTAGTTGCTCAAGATTGGCTCCACTCAACTCGATTCATATAATTTCATTACAAATAATTATTAAAAAATATGAATAAAATAAACATACCTGATTAAATACTAAACGAGTCGGTATTCTGAAAATCGTCGGCCGCCTAGGCTCGATTTGTAGAACATCGATCCGATTTGAGCAAATCGGGCGGTTTAAATTGGTCTACCGATTTTTTTCAATCAGGCGGTCCAGGAGGCCAGTTCGGAAGGTCCGACCAGTTATTTTTAAAAAATTAAATTAAATTAAACTTTTTAAATTTTAAATAGTTGAAAAATCTCGTACGCTCTCAACTCTCTCACGCAGACCATCTCTGCAATTTTCTCTCCCCATCGCGCAACTCTATATCTTCAGGTACGTTTCTTAGTCTCCGAGATCTGATTGAATGTTTTGACCGCCGATTAAATTTTCTTATAATTGATTTGGACAGATAGGGTTTCTGATTTTGGGGTAATTTGGGGTTTAGGGTTTCAGAAATTTACTTGATGTTGCTGTTGGTAGTAACTTGGTGCAGAATCAAAAAAGTGAAGGCACTTTTTTTATGGTTTTATTCTCTGATCGTGTTGATAAAGCAAGAACTGAATCTGGGTTTTTTTTATTCATCATGCTCTAGTTCTCATTGCTTGCAATTTGTGTGTTTAGAGTGTTTGGTTTTTGATTTTATGTTTATCCGATGCATAATGTATTGCTTGCTTGAGATGATTTGTCAAATAAGCTATTACTATTGTGGCTTGATCTTTATTGGAAGATAATTAAGAATCCTCCTTCCTGATTCAAGTGCCTAATCTCCATTTTAGTTTGTTAATTATCCGTTCATATCGATTATAGATTAGTTATGACAGCTTTGAACAATGATAAAAGACGGAAATTTGTTTAAAAAATGATTAAGATCGAGTCCTTTTGGGGAAAATCATGGTGAACCAGAAATTGCTTGCAATTTGTGGGTTTAGATTAGAGTGTTGGGTTTATGTTCTTATGTCTATCAGATGCATATTATATTGCTTGCTTGAGATGATTTGTCAGATAGGCTATTAGCTATTGTGGTTTGATCTTTATTAGAAGATAATTAAGAATCCTCCTTCCTAATTTAAGTGCCTAATCCCCATTTTAGTTAGTTTATTATCCGTTTGTAGATTGTATCGATTTTAGATGAGTTATGACAACTCGAACAATGTTAAAAGTCGGAAAATTAAAAAAATATCAAGATTGAATCCTAATTTTTTCCAAATAGGCAAATAGACTACTACATGCACGAGTGATCTTGAAAAAACAACCCCTTTTGATTGCATGTATTGGGACTAGAGGTTAGATTGAGAGATGTTGAAATCGAGCTTTCTCTTGGTTTCTATATTGTATAATTCTTGGCATTTGCTGTTTTGTTGCAGTACCGAGCTTGAGCTTCCCAGTAAAGATGGTCAATGCCATAAAAGGACTATTTGTTACTTGGTAATGTTTCGGTTTGCTATTTAACTCTAATTTTGAAACTTGAAACGATCACCATTTATTTGATTACGGGGTTTCATTTCTTTTTTGCAGCGATATACCGATGGCACAATTCATTATCCACACGAACAACGCACTACCTGCGTCGCAGAAGTTCATCATGCACGTATTGGACAGCACTCACTTGTTCGTTCAACCGCACGCATCAGCGATGATACGGACCGCCATAACAGAGTTTCGGGACAAGAATTCCTACGACAAACCTGCTTGATTGAAAAATTCGGCATTTTATTTTCGAGCTTTACAGAACCAGAGCACATCTTGCTGAAAATAATGGTGGAAGAGAAATTGGATTATGTTGCTGCAAGTGCAATTGTATTGTTTTGTTCAGATTACATAAGATCAGGACAATGTGCCAATGTTAATATTTTTTGAGCAACAAATTTAATCATCAACATCGCTTGCATGAAGGGAATTAAAAACAATGATCTCATGCTTATTATATTTGTGACTTCGTTCGTAGTCTTTGGTAATTTTAAGATTAATTGAAATAAAATTCTTTTCTGACATCAAATTAATGTAATATTTATTTATTTATTCTTTTCTGACATCAAAAAAATATCTATTATTTATTTATTTTCATTCAAATAATAATATTCAAAATTAATTTGATTGTTTTTCTCGAAAACCCAAACTTTATAAAGATTATCAAGAGTTGCCAGGATAACCCAACACCAAACTCCCAAGTAAATGAAAAGAGAGCAACCATGTATACGAAATTGACTGAAGCAAAACGAAATACATAAAGTGAGCACAATCAAGCGGAACTCTTCCCATTTTGTTTTTCGGGAACCATCATGGCATAATCACATCCATAGCACTTTGATAATCCTGTCTCAATTATAACGCTATCCAAACCCAAATTGATAGCCCAATGTATGAACTCTTACAAACGTGCGGCCGCCACCTCGACCGGGTTGAGACTCCCCGCATATCCTATATAATAACAATCTCGAAAACAATTCCATGGACAACACCATAATGCTTCTGTAAGTCCCACGACCGCCACCCCAGTTGGTGCGAAGAAACATTGTGAACTTCTTACAGCAGGCGCCTAGCACAACACCCCAAATAATCCTACGAAACAAGTCGATCCCCCTCAATCCTCTTCCCGGATCAAGAGCCCCAAGCCATCTAGTCCCCTAAACGGCCCAATGGGACATCACGAAGACATATTGGAGGTTAAGGAAACCGAGACCCCCCAGTTCGATATGCTTGCATAAATCTACCTAACGACACCAGAGAATGTCTGATCCATCCAAGTACTGAGCCTTCATCCCTCGTCGATCAACATGCACATTTTCGTCCGAAATGCCCAACACCACCCCACCATAAGCGTCTGCTCGCTATACTTGGTCAATTCCTTTGGTTCTTGTTATAAATATACAATTTCATTAAATGAAATATATATATCTTTTAATATTACATCACTTTTTCTATATACCCTTTAAACCACCCCACCTAAATACCGTGCTGAGGCTCGAACCCTTATTCGATCCCCATGAGCGACCAGTGCCAACTATTAAGCCAAGCTCAAGATGGTTAAATATACTTGGTTATACAATTAAATAAAAGGATAATAGAAGGTAGGTATATTTAGTTAGTGTTGTAATCAACTACAAACTTACAAACCAAATTTGGACCACACGATAGGGCATTTAGGTGGAGATTTTATTTTGGTCTTTTGACCTAGGACCTTCGTTACACATTTCCCCTAACAGAATTCACCCATTGGCTATAGTATGGAACCCATATCCTCGTTACACCTCTCCCCTCGTTGCAACCAGTTTAACATATCATTACAATACTAAAAACATGAAACATGTTTCAAAATATTAAAACGCGTTTCAATAAATTAAAATTAATCATCTAACTTGAAATCATCCAATCTATTGACTAATATGCACTTTTTATTAAATTATTTCTATAATAAAATAGGGTTTAATCAATGATTTGTAGGTTTATATTTGAAACATGATTCGTAGAGAAGTGCATCCCAATTAGTTATACATTATTCTCTTTTAACTTCGTTAACTTTTATTTTGTTACAAACAAATTTGATTTTCATTAGAGAATATTTTTGTTATTTTACATCAAACTTCTATTAAAATTAATAAAAATTACTTTATCTTCAAAAAATTAAAATTCAGGTAATTGTAAATAAAGAAAAATAGTTGAGAAAATTTAAGTATATTTATTTGTCATTATTTAGTAAATAAATAAAATTTAGAATTCACATAAATGGCCAACATGTGAGTCATTGTCCGAGGCCCAATGGGCTATCTTATCATCTGTTAAGGCTTAAGCGTCGTCTACGTACTGGGCCTTACATTTACTTCTGGACCTCCAATCCCGTACAGTCGTAGCTAGCAGCACTCGATGGCATTTCAGTCTCATCGTCCTTTAATTTCTTAATCAGTAGATGATCTTCGAATTTCACAGCAGAGATTATGAAGACTACAAAACCTTACCGTGGGTGCACCTTCACCAAATCCTTTTATCCCTAACTCACCTCCAAGCTCTTCACGTACTGTCCAGTTTCGCTCCTAAACAAATCTTCTTCGTCGTCTTCGTCGGAGCTCCAGAGACGAACATGGCGTTCTCATTCCCCGCGACTGCTTCTACAGCGCCTCCTCAGCCTTCCCTCAGGTTCGAATCTGCGTGCTCGTGCTTGTCTCTACACACAAAACTCAGATTATACGCGTATAGTTTTGTGTTATCGGGATTGATTCGATTCGATCTGTGTTTGCAGGTGCAGAGACGCGATTAGCTCTGGATTGAAGCTTAATTCATCTTGTAAGCTTGTTTTGTGAACTCTATTTGCTCTTATTGCGTGCGTATCCATGTTCTCCTTCGGTTTCGTGATGTATTGCTGACCTAATTTTGTAGCTGCTAGACCTAGCATCAACGCCGATGTCTTCAGCAAAGCTAATTTGAGCCTCCAGCGCGGGTAATTTTTTTCGTATTTCTTGGAAATTTTTGTTGATTTGGATATGGTATGGTTTTGATTTGACCTGTTTGGTGAGTTTGTGGATTGTGTGTTTCAATCTGTTGCAATGGTGGAAATGTGTGTGTCAGTGTGTGTATAGAGTGAACATTTCTTCATGACTATTGTGAGATGATGTAGAATTTGTGTGGCCGTTTATTTTAGAATGAAAAGAAAGAAAGATGTGAGGGGTTCGTTTGGTGGCTGAGTTAAGGCTTTGTTAAGTGGAGTGTGTTTTGATGAATTTCAAGAGACGTTTTGATCTCTTTTGGACTTCTTGTTCAGGATCACTGTCTCCGACTGTGTGCGTGTGTAGTTGTAGTATTATAATCATGCCAAATTTATTTTTCAAACAATGCCGGGGCCGGCTATATCAATTCTTTCCCTAAAGCCTGTTTTAGGAATTAGGAGTTAGGATCCTCTGTTCCTATACTCTTCCTCCACTCCGTTCTTGCTAATGTTAAGGTCACTGAACCTTTATGCTGCCCTTGTCTAAACCACCAGGTTTTTTCTTGTCTTATTTTCCATTATAATATTATAATCATGCCAAGATTACTTCACCCTTTGAGGAAAGTAGAAAAATCCACTTTGGTCAGCCATCTTAAGTATTTTGAAACATGGTGTGATAAATTATGGCTTCAGCGTTGTAACTTTTGTTAGATATGGAACTGTATATGATACACACTTTTGATTACAGGGCATGCAAAGAGAAGCCAACACGAGGACAGATTCAAACGATGTGTTTTAATCCGCGTGTTTGGTACACACCTGAGGGTGGAACCCGAAGCCAATTAGTTGATTTAGAGACTGTCTTTGTAAGTCATTTCAAACATTAAAGAACATCAACCTTCATTGGCCTAAAACACTTCATTCACATAGAAATGCTGCTTGCGTCATTGAATAATTCAGTTTTCTAATGTTACTGTCACCTGCTTAAGTGTTCTAAATCTTCGAGGCAAAACCTAGTTGACCGAGTTATAGAACTCGTTCTTGGTGCTCAAATTTTATTTTTGTACATATGCTTTGAAGTTGTTCCATAATTTGTGCTTTTGCTTTAACTTATTAAGTTGTTTGAAAGTATCTTATTTTACTTTCATGTGAATTATACATATATTCCAAATCTTGGCTGCTTTTGTGCTTAAATACATTCTGTTGGTTTAAGATTCAATCCATAGTCTGTTTCTCAACCTTTCCTTTCTCAAAAAGATTTGAATTAATATTGCATTGTGGGGATCGATATTCTATACATTATCCTAGCCATGTTTATTTTTTATATTCACTCATATTTTGATGTACTACCGGGCTGCAGTTCGAAGAACGGATTATCTTTTTGGGAGAATATATCGATGAGAACTACAGCAACATATTACTAGCCACATTGTTGTACCTGGATATCCAGGACGATAATAAAAGACTTCATTTTTACATCACTGTTTCTGGTGGAGATGTAAGTTCATAAATAAAGGCTTTTCCAAAAGGCTCTTGCAATCAAATCCTTTGAATTTGTTTTGTCGTGTTAATCTTCTGCTGAGAGTTTTCGCTGCTTTATTAGGTTAATGCAACCTTGGCTGTCTACGACACCATGAATAGCCTGAGGAGAACTATTGGCACCGTTATTATAGGCTATGCTATGAACCTGATGGGCTTTATCATTGCGGCTGGAGAAAAGGTAAAACGTTACCATTAAAATATGACTCATTCAATCTTTGGTATGACCACTCATCGGGGGGCCAATCCTCCATTCTCTTTTTTGATATTTATCTTAGCATCGAATTTCCGGTGTTCTAAAACTCCCAAGTTCTCCCAAAGAACTCGGTAAAACCGAGTTGACCGAGTTTTAGAACTTGTTCTCGGTGGTTCTGCTCAGGATTAGCACTGGTCAATTTTTATTTTTGTTCTTTACATACGTTTTAAACTGTTGTATAATTTGTGATCTTGTTTTACCTTATTAAGCTGTTTGAAAGTATCTTATTTCATTAAAAATATTATTATTTTTATCTTTCACGTGAATTATATATATTATATGAAACGAGTTTTGCGGATTTCTCCCCAAGTTTTCGCAACTCCTTATCTTTCACTTCGCCGAGCTCTCTCCAAATCCTGACTTTTAGAACCTTGGGAATTACATTTATCAATAAATGTAATTATTAAACTGGGAATTCTCTTAAGAAACTTTAGTCTATACCTTCTGGTTCTCATTAGGTACTATTTCTTACTATTTCATTCCATTTTTAAGGGCAATCGATATGCAACGCCTCATGCAAGAATTGCGATAAAATCTCCATCTAATTATGCGAGTGGCCAGGTACGACGCTTCTATTTCAATACAAACCTCTTTTCACCCCTTAGGCCGTTATAGTAAACAATTTTGACAGGCCGATGATGTAGTGATCGAATCACAAGAGCTCCTCAGACTCAGTGATTACCTTTGTAAGGAGTTCTCCGAGAAGACGGGTCAGCCTCTTGAAAAGGTCAGTTTGTGAATTCACTTGTATAGACCTCCCGAGCGCGGTAAAAACAACTCATGCTCTCTGTGCAGGTCTCGAGGGATTTCAAGTTCTCGAAAACGAAAAACTTCAACGCCAGTGAGGCTCTTGAATACGGAATCATCGACCGTATCCTCAAGCCGCGTCCTGTTAAAGCTGTACCTCGGAGCCGAAGACCAATAAGGGGGTATGCTGCCGGTTATGAATATGTGATCCCTGGAAGGAGACCAAGCAGATCGAAGAGATTGAGGTAAGTTACTGTTGTTGCACAGAGTTCCTACTGTCGTTAAGGCTACTGAACTATATGATAAAATCTATGAACATTTCCAGATTCATTGGCGTTTTGAATAAACAGTCTCTATGTTTTCTGTGATTTGGCTACATGAGTTTATGTTTAGGGGCTTTACTTTAAGGGATGCAATCTATGAAAAAACATTATTATAGTAAGAACCTAATAACTATTACCATCCTAGATGAATGGTTCTGATAAATTCAATAAAATTAGATAGAAAAGTAACCATAAGGGTATATACTAAAACTACCATATGCCGTCAAAACCCTATTCTTTATTTCATAAAATCGACAACCGCATGAATCACGAAGCATGTGAGGGGTCGGTGCATCGACTGTACCCGACGCTGGCGACTACGGAGCCTCCTGGTGGTGGATCCTAAAGAGCTTCGAGCCGATCCACGGCGTGCTCCTCTGCGATGGCGAGGCCATTGATCCGTCACTCCAAGCAGCGGAGACGGCGTCGTGGCTCTCAGCCCGAGATTCACATGATTCATGCGAGCGACGTTGTGATTTTCTTGAGATTGACCCCTAAATCAGGGGAAGACATCACCGTCCTCATCGACACCGATACTTCCTACACGGAGCCCACGGGGAAGAATATCAGTCACACAATCTCTAACCTAGTCCGATCAGCCCACCCTGGTTTAGTTAGCTTGTTATCGCTATTATAAGCGAGGTAAATTATCCAATCGTGTTTTAGAGGTAGTTTTCCTCTTGCTGCTGCAATTTTCTCATCTAATCGTAACTTTACTGCTCAAATCTGTTGTGCTTTGAGCTGATTTGTTGCTGAATCGTTTGATTGTGGGAATTGCTGAATCGTTTGATTGTGGGAGCTGATTTTTCTCCTGAGATTTCCTCACTTGTTTGTTCTCATTGATTTTGATGTGTGTTATTGTCTTCATTATAGGATCATATAGCTTTTTGAATCCACTGTTAAGCTCAATTGAGCTATTTCTTGGTTCATGCGTTTTTAACGGGGATCTGATACGTGGGTTTTGGTGTTTGTTTGAGACCTAAATGTCTTGGATTAGATTTTTAATTGTGTGTTATGGGTGTTTCGTGCGCAGATCGAGAGCTGCTAGTCCTAGTGCTAGTGTACCAGACGCGGACAAGAAAGAAGATAGCTAGTGGACCCAAAATATGTAATCTTACTCGGAAAGAGGATTGATTCTATGGGTAAAATTGTGTATCGCATCTTCAATATGGGTAATGGTGTATGCACTATTATTTCTACATGAAATTTAAATTCACTGTAACATGTACTTCGTATCACATTCTGAATACGTTTTTTCCCATGTAGTAGTAATGAAATTTGTTTCAGTGATACGATTAGATCATCAAATAATTAAAATAAAGAATGGTACAAAATAGGCACCAAATGATTTGTATTGTTATTTGGGGTTGAGTATGGTCTGGTTTTCTGCTATCGGTCTGGATTTTAGGATTTTATTGCATCTTTAGTTCCGTAAAATTTAAATAGTAAATCATCAGTTATCTTATTTTTTGGGTTTTGATTTTCAAGAATGATAAATATTGTTTTAAATCAGCCCATCTAGAACTAGAATATATTTATTGTTAAGGAAATCTCAATTACGTACAGTAAAAAGATAAGCCTCACTATTTACCCTGACTTTGAAATATTTATATAGGATCACTCAATTTCAGTTTGTCTCAAATGTTTTAATTTTGCTATTATTTTGTTAGAATTTATTTTATTTTTAATTTTATGTGAAGATTAAAGTAACCCTTGAATTCAATGTAATATCCCTCCCACTTGTCTTATTAATCTTTGATTAATCATTCATTTCAATTTATTTACCGATTAATTTTTTATTAGTCTCCAAAAGATCTGATTAGGGCTTAACATTTTTTATTAACGCTGCATTTTCTAAAGATCTTAGAAAACGTAACACAACAAACTCTCAGAGAACACAAATCCTGTTAAATTAAGCGAGGACACTGATATAAGGAAAAAATCTGCACAACAAAGAAACAAAGGCCTACACGACTATCAACAACATGGGGTTTTTTCTTTTCTCAAATCAACAAGGTTACAGCACAAAACTCTTCACAAGAACACAAGCTTCAGTTAGAACCTCGGACTCACGGCGACTGTCCTTGAAACGAAATGTTGATATCGGTTGGCTTGTTCGATGTCATCGAGGACCAGTTGTCTCCGCGAAAAGAAGAGGAAGAGAGATCCACCCTTGGGCCAGCGCTCGAAATAGGTATAGCTGCGGTTGCAATGGTAGACATCAACATGGACTCGTGTTTTTGTTTCTTTGGCTTCAGCTCCGACAGCTCGTGCTGGTTCCCTGCTAGAAAACTTCCCACGACAACCTGTTTTGAAAAGACGAAAATACCCTTCAAATTAAAAACATAAATAAAAATAACATGTCAAAATAATTCAATTGAAAGAACTATATTTATCATCAAAGAATTATACGTAACAAAATTAGTATATATATTATTTTGTATTCAAAGGACAAAGGGTAATATATTATTTCGCAATAATAAAAGGTCACATTCAGGACTATTCACTGTTCGTTTTAAGAAAATAAAAACCGAACCGAACTGATGGAATTCGATTCGGTTTTTATGAACCGAGTTTCATGAAATTCTCACATTTTAGACTGTTTCGACTTATTATTTGACTTACAGATTTTTGGTTGGATTATTTTAACTGATTTCCATGAAATTCTCACATTTTGGGCCAGTCTTGACTTATTTTTTGTTGGACCAATATTTTTAAGCTCAATTAATAAAGATTGATGATTGTACATGAGTCATGTGTCCAAATGAATCAATTTTTGGTTTGTCTGGTTTTTTATGGGTGCCCATTTTACAAACAGAAACTGAACCAATAGAGTTCTGTTCAGTTTTGAACCGAATCAAATCGGCTCAATTCAGTTTGGTTTTTTTTCGTGTCGTTTTGGGCAACCCACATGACTCATTTTTTGCCAGTTTCGACTGAATTTGCCCCAAAATTCACCAGTTCCGCGAGTTTTTGCAGTTATCCCTAGAATTTAAATTAGTACCTGCACGGGACTTGCAGCGACTAACAAACCGGCTAACCCTCCACCAATAACTCGTCCATCGGGACCTACTAATGAAACACTCATCCCGCCGGATCTGCACCTCGTTCCACTGCTGTCGCTGGGCATGAACGATCCTGATAATGTCAATATCTCAAAACGACCCTGCAAGTATAAAAAAACGAATCTCGTTGAAGGTCTCATATAGTATGCTTGTAAACGACGAGGGAGTTTATTTTATTTGAGGATAGAATATTTCAGATGGCTAGGCTCGTATCTGATTTTTATGCTCAAGTAATTAAAAAAAACACTCTATTTCCATAATCATCAAACAGAAAATAATTTTGCACATATCCACCTTGCTCTCATACAGTATTCTAAAAAATGTTAGGGACTAGTTAGACGAGTAGAGCTTCTAAGGACTAATCAGAAATTAATCGGATTAATCTGACTAATAGGGGACTATGCAGACTTGTCGGAGACTTCTAGAACACTGCATACACATCTTTAAAACCAACTAGGCAAAAAAATTACATTCCAAGCATGGTTAAATGTTATAAAAGCAGATAAAATCGTATTAAATTCATATTATAACCGAAAGAGAAGAAAAATGTTTTATTCTTATTTTTAGAGCATTAAATGTAGGGTTGTAAAAATCTCCTACTTGTCCGATTAATTCACAATTAATCTTTAATTAATCCCAGATTAATCCTCTATAATTCTTGATTAATCATTCAATCCGATTTATTTTTCGATTAGTCCCCAAAAGGCCCTCTCCGCCCAACTAGCACCTAACATTTTTTAGAACACAGGTAAAATGCATCACCTCATACGTCAATGTGCCTCCAGAAGAATCGGGTTGGCGAAGCGTGACGCTTGAGATCACGCCATTTGCAGAGATAACGCATATAGCCCGAGGCCCTTGTTGAGAGAACGATATGATCTTCATCGTCACATCCTACATAAAAGAGAGAATTATCTTTCTGTCACATCGTCACATCCTACAGGTCAACGAGAAGTACAATCTAAATATCTACGTTCAAAATTTACCTCACCGGTATTCACCGGGATGATATGCAGTGTAAAATTAGCACCAACCGAGCTCGCGACCCATTCACCTACAAAATAACCAATCTCATTAGTAAACCTACCGACTACACAATAGTTTTCTTGATTACACGACTCGTGGCAACAAAATCCCGACAAAGTGTAACTAGAAACAATTTAATACTCGAACATGAAGCTGAACTGCTTCAATTTTCTTGGATAAATTGGGAAAGCAAGCTAAACCACGTTCTTGCAGGTATACATATCTCGGGATGATGAACACGAGCCATTTTAATCGCATTAACACTCATTCCCCGCATTAAGAAACCCAAATTGTTAAAAATAAGGACACTGTAAGGAAAGGCATTGAGCTATGTATTAAGAGAAAACAAAACAAAGATAAGGATACTATAATGTAAGGCATTAAGCTTATGCATTAAGACTCAGCAAACCCTAATTACCTCGGGTAACTTTGATTTCCAAGAGCATTAGAACAGAAACAGAAGCAGACTTAGATTCGGCAAGTTGCATACTAAATTGTCATTGTTCCTAAGATGGCACATTGTTGAGCTACCTTCCGTAAAGGCAGTAAACGCCTGATGACAACCATACCAAGAAATTTCCATAATTCACACACAAACCCGAAAAGACCAAGGATACTATAATGTAGGGCATTGAGCTATGCATTAAGACACAACAAACCTTAATTACTTTGGTAACTTTGATTTCTAAGAGCAATAAAACCGAAACGGAAGCAGACAAGGATTCGGCAAATTGCATACCAATTGTCATTGTTCCTAAGATGGCACGTTGTAGACAAGAAACACCTAATGACAACTATACCGAGGATTTTCCATAATTGGGACACAAACCCGAAAAAGCTCAATATCTTTTCCCCAAAACATCACTAACACATAACACAACACAACAAGCTCTCACTATCTCTGTCAATGTCAGCATCTAAGCAAAAACCATGCATACCAATTCAACATTCAGCATCTAAGCAAAAACCCACAAAGATTTACATATCAGCACAAACACAGAAACACCAAAAACATTTTTCAACATTCAACAAACATCACAATCAAATCTATTTGAAAAGGCACATTCAAATCTATAAGAACAAAATAACACTTCCCATTTTTACCTGAACTCTCCAGCTCACACTCGTTCTTGCTCGCCGATTTCACTTTCCCAAGCTTCTGAACTGAAAAATCGATCACCGGCGGTGGCGCCGCCGCCGATATAGGCTCCGGCGACAGAGCGATCTTCGCGCCGCCGTCAGGCCCGTACTTCCTCGGCCGACCTCGCTTCTTCTTCGCCGGAACCATAAGAGCTTGGAACCCAGGCGGCGGCGCCGCGTACGGCGGCGCAGCCGTCTGGCTCGAGCTCTCGGTTCTCGGAGCAACACTTTCTCTTCCCTCCATACTTCAAAACCCTCCAAAAAATTTCTATGAACTTCGAATCAGAATCGGAAACAGAAACAAATAACCATTTGTGTTCTGAGCTCAAATCACCCAAAAACCACCCCCAAAATAAGTATTTCGACAAAAGGAGCAAAATCTATACCTGAACAAATGTTCAAAATCAGAACCCAGAATCTTAAATTACCAGAAAATAATAAAAATGAAATTTTATGTTTGAAGTTGAGACAGTTTATCGGAATTTTCAAGACAAATAAAATAAAAATCGAGTGATTTATGAAGAAAAAATGGTATGATTTGATTTTTGATTTTTCGTGTTTGTGAATGGAAAATGGGTTAGATAATATTGTTCAGCTAATTGGGTTCCCAACTTTCTTAACACTGTCTGAATTGTGGATTAAATAAAAGTAGTGAAAATGGAAGACAAAAAAAACAAATATTCATTAAATAATATGAATGATGAGTTTTTTTTTATATATTTTATACTTCATGCCATAATGTTGATATTTATTTTAAACAATTTTATTTTTATACAAATAAAATAAACAATCTTGAAAGTGGGTGAACAATTTTTTTTTTCGTTTCCTTTTTCTCTATCTTTGGAAGGAAGGAACTTATAATAATTAAGAAAATATTGCTCTTAGCCGATATTTTAAATTAAAATATGGGTTAAAGGTATTGTTATTCACATGGGTTGCACTTCCATTTCCACCCAAGTAATTATGAGTTAGTACAAATATTGGTGAGGCAACTAAATTCAATTTTGACTTGTGTGACCAAAATAAGTTGAAAATTAGAAAAACAAAAAATCAATTTTTTTGGATTAAAAAATCAAATTTGATAAGGTTAATAAAAAGTATTTGATAAGCTTCTTTTGTGTGGGTACTTTTAAATTTATAGTTCAATACTAGAAATTATAATTAATATATTTCTATTTTAAAAGGTGACATATATGTTGTGTTATGCTATGGTGATATAAGTTGGTAAATAATACAAAAATGAATGTAGTTTATATTCAAATATTTTTTTTCTCTAATCATACTATATTTATTGACAATTAATATGATATACATATTGATGAAATATACTCTTAATTATTTGGTTCATTGTGGCATCAGGCATGTGAAGTGAGGTGCAAAGTTATGATTTTTGGTTTATACATTATTTATTTTAATTAAAAAACAAAATGCCATTCATGATTTTTGGTTTATACATTATTTATTTTAATTAAAAAACAAAATGCCATTCAAATGGGTGAAATATGGGACCACACACAGAAATTTGAAATTAAATAAAAAATCTAAAGTATAATACCATTCACATGACAAAAGGTATCATCTTTCTTTAAATTAAACATTTGTATATTACAAATTCAATAAAAATATATTTAGATAAGATCGAACCAAAAAAAATATTTTAAATTGTTAAAATAAACTTATTTTTAGTGGGAAGTTCAATGTATCAATTCTTATTTTATTTTATTCTATTTGTTTATTAATTTTTGTTTTTGTGTACATGTCAGATGGGACCACAAAACATTATGTAACAATTTGAAACTCGAATGTAGAGTTAGACGGAATGTCTAGACTTACTAATGAGATATTCGGAAGGATCTAAGTAAGCTCAAAATGGGCAACGGTGCAGCGAATAAGAATCGGAAAATCATAAGTTTGAACAAAATAACTCTTAAAGTTAAAAGTGTAGATAATTTACCACAAGATGAAGATTACAAGAATTCTACACATCCTTTTATAACAAAATAAGCATCTACTCATAGAGTTTTAAAGAGATAAGTAATCTCTACATGTATGACACCTTCTACTTAGAGGAAGCACAAGTCTATTGCGTGCTTCACCTAGTTGGAAGTATTATTGTGCTTGGCCTCGCCACCTCGTGCTTGGTGTTGCTTTGTCGTGCTTTGTCATGCCAACACATGCTTGGCCTTTCTTATTCATGAAGTTTGCTACCATGTCGAGTTTCCATGGCCACGTCGTGCTTAGGTAAGCAGCTCAGGAAAATTGCAGCCACGTCGTGCTTACGCAAAAGTTGCCAAAATGGCATCCATGTATATAAGAATTTATTGGACTTGATCAAGATGTTACATTCTCCCCCGCCTATAGCCTCAACGTTCTCGCGAGGAGGGTTGCGGATGATGCAGGCGCATCCTCCAACAATGAAAGATATTGAAAACTTTCTCGGCGCGAATGTAGAAAACATCAAGTCTTAGCGGAAGGGCGATTGTCTTCACGCTAATAACGAGTGGAATGCAGGTTGCATCCATCAGTAGAGTTGACTGTTCTTAGAGTTCCTCCAATTGCAGAGTGAAGAGTATTGGCGGTATGACTCCAAAGATCAGCCCAAAATGAGACGTTTGTGCACAATCCAATATACTTGGTGGCACAAATGCGGAAACTCCAGCTTGCATTCATGAGGCGCGAGAGGATCCGGGGAGAAGAGTCTGTTCGGATGGATAATAGTTGCAACCGGATATCTTCCGATATTTTTCGGCACCATGGATATCTTCCATCTTGCTTGTCGACGACACGCTGCTCAGAATTGCTGATTGTGGAAAAATCAATTGTGATACCAACTGTAACGACCCACAACTCGAACCTAAAGTTGGACGGGACGTTCGACACTTAGACTCGGGAATGAGACATCCGAAAAGATCTCAATAAGCCTAAAATGGGCAACGAGACAACAAGTAAGAATGAGAAAACGATAAGCTTGCACAAAATAACTCTTACATTTAAAAGTGTAAATAATTTACACGAAAATGGATGAATATTTAAGAATCTTACACACCTATATATAGCAAAATAAGCATCTTCTTAGAGAGTTTTTAAAAGATAAGTAATCTCTCCTTGTGTGACACCTCCTACTTGGAGGAAGCACGGGCCAACTGCGTGTTTCGCCTACTTAAAAGCATTTTTGTGTTTGCTCATTTGCTTTGTTATGCTTGGCTTTGCCTTGTGGTGCTTGGCATCATTACCTCGTGCTTGGTGTTGCTTTGCCGTGCCACCATACGTTTGGCCTTTCTTACCCTTGAAGCTTTCTACCACGTCGAGCTTCTATAATAACGTCATGCTTTCTGTTTGCATCGTCTCATTTGTGTAAAAGTTGCCAAAATAACATCCGTGAATACAATAATATGTTGAACTTTGCTGGGACGTTAGGATTAGCCTTCAAATCATGGCCTTGGCAACTCCAATTCCTTTTATATAATAATAATGATATTATTTATAATAATTTTATTATACAGAGGGGAAAAAAGAATAAATTAGTGCAAAATATGTCCAATGGCCTTTTTGGGCTCTTGTCCTCCGCAAAGGTAATGGGTCCAGTTTGTAGGGTCATTGGGCTGTTTTAACGTGTTTATATGGTATTTTTAATGGGCTTGGTTTCCCAGTATTGGTTCATAGATTGTTATTATAGAACAACAACGGGCCAGCCCAAAAGCTTGTACTATGGCCCGGAATAGTCCAAATTTAACAATATAAAAAATTATTTTTTTGAAACAATTATTATTTATTAATTTCAATTTTTCTTAAATATTATTACATATAAAAACAAGGAGTTATGACCTCGTATTTAAAACATTTTTTTACCACAAAAAATAATTTATTTTGAAACTTTACTGTAAGAGCCAACACAATTGTTTATGTATATTAGTGCTCGTCAATATTAAAATTTTCATTACAGGAACAAATGTGTCAATCAAAATTGTATATTTCGAAAGGTCAACAAAGAGGAGCTTTTTGATGTTTTTCATGATCACACATGCTAATATTAAATATATTATATGGTACTATTATTTTTTACGAATCTTAAGAGTGCTCATCGAAATGGGTTATTTTGAGAATCTCTTGTGTTGCGAAGAAATTAAAGCTTGAATAATTAATTATTTATGACAACTAAATAACCAGTCAAAAAAGCAAGCAGCTTGAGAAAGATTGTTGCTAGCTTTCTGCAATTTCAAAGCTATGCGAACAACAAGAACAAGAAATATATACATATAGTAGTGGCAGAAATGTAATTATGGCATTCATATTATTCTTACAAATTAAATACTAAAGTAATGTGTGAATATCTAGAAATTGGCCTTACCTTTTGCGGATTTTTTAACTTAAAATATTTTCATAGGACAAATATTATTTTTTAAGGAAAAACATGAATATTATTAAGCAACAAACTCGACATAATGTTGGACAGTCGAAGCAACATATAGTGGGACAAACTCCGCACTGTGATCTTAGCTAATGCTAGTTAAAGCGCACCTGACTAATTTATGAGTCACGAAATTACAAGAGCGATGAACAAAATAAATAAAAACACATGTCCCAAAAGTGGATAGTACGCAACAACAATCATTAGTGATACCTCTAAAAATATTCGGCTCGACCCGTTTATTATTATTATTAATAATAACTAGCCCACTGCCTTATATAATTCTTATATATTTAAAATGTATTTAATTATAATATTATCTAATAATAAATATTTTGTTTTTCTTTAATGGGCACATTTCTTTTTTAGCATTTATTTATTTATTATATTTGATTTGTATACACATAAGACTTATCAATGTCACATGCAGTATAATGATATATTTGCCTCCTTTAATTTTTGGATAAAATAATAAAATATTAGAATATGGTCCATGTGATGTAAATATATGTCCTCAAATTATAAGTAATAAAACACTTGATACCTTTAAAAAAACCACTTGATAATTTCTCTAAAGATTCCCCATTAAATTAATTTTTTAAAAAATTCCCAATTAATACATACATGTATATGTAACATATCAACATGTGACACAAATTTATATATAGTTCTAGATGGGCATATATAAAGTTTTTTTTGGAATCCATATATCCTATTACCTTTGCAAGTCCATGCATATGCATATATTTATGTCTCACCACAACAAGGTTATTGAATCTAATTCTAGTCACCCCACCTTTCCTCACAAAAGGGTGGGCAATTTTGTAATTTCACACTCAAGATTATTTGAAGAATCAAGTTATTATATGTGTGTATGTTGCAACACATGTTTAAAGGCATCTACATAGTTTTTGGTTATACCTTCAAAAGCCAATTTAAGCATATATGCTGCAATATTAGTCAATAATTGTGCATCACAACCAAAATCTTAGGTATTGGTTAGTTGGATCAGACCTTACTTTTCGAAATTATATTCAAAAATATAATTTTATTTATATTAGAATCGGGTTAATTGGATCATACCTTATTTTTTAAAATCAAATTCAAAAGTATGATTTTATTTATATGAGAATCGAAATCGACACTATTAATACAAAATTTATCGTTTTTACTGAATACTTATAAATTCAAAAACTGAGTATGCTCCAACATAAAAGAAAGAGACTAATGATATATAATAATTATAAAATTGTACATGAATTACTAACTCATGTCATTTTCATTTGGGTCTTGTACAATTGAACCCATGTGAATAGACCATTATTTAGAACAGTAAAACTGCAGCTACCTTGAAAATAGTAGAATTCAAGTCACAATCTTGACAAAATTGAAAGAATCCAAAAGACCAAGAGTCAATGACAAAGAAAATGAATGTGCAATCTTATTTCTAGTTTATTTCAATACATTGTTAATTAATAGTTTGAGGTAGACATGCAATAAAACAGAGCAAACTAAATTAGCTGTCATCTTATAAATAATGGCATAATTATTGGCTTATTGCTATTTTTTGGCTTGACTTTGTGCTTTCATTATTGCTATTACTTTATTTATTTTCTTAATTCACTTAGCTTTGACCATTTTCTCTAAATCCACTTCCTAATTACATGCAACATTTTATTATGTGTCAATTCATTGTTTGTGACCATCTACCAACTATAGACCCAAAATAGAATATAGTGAATTTGTTCTTTTGAGAAAACATATCCAAAACACGTTTGAGTTTTGTTAGAGTTTAAAAACGTGAAATAAGAAAATTGGTTGCGTAATCAGTTACAAACTCTTGATTCATTACAAATTTTAAGACAATGATAGTTCATTGGATGAAATAATTAATGGTTGAGATTTCATTTGACTCATCAATGACATAAAAACGTAAATATGAATTTATTGTAAAAAATTTTTGATCATTTTACACTATCATAGAAGTATAAGCGTATTTTTATACTACTATTTACTTTAAAGATTTTTTTCAGAGTTAAATATCTTTTAATATCGGTTCATTGCAATGGTTTCATTTGTTCACTTACAAACCGTTTCATCAATTTATTACAATGGTTTCATCAATTCACATGCAATCGCTTCATCGGCTTAATCGCAACCATTTTATCAGTTCACTTACAACGGTTTAATTATTTCATTTACAATTATTTCATCGTTTCATTGAAAATGGTTTCATTGGTTCGCTTGGAATTGTTTCATTAATTCACTTTGAATGGTTTAATTATTTTATTTTGCAATTGATTCATTGGTTCAATCGAAATGGTTCAATTGTTTCATTTTGAGTTTTGTTAGCATTTAAGAAAATTCTTCTCTTATGTGTATAAAGTCTTAAACCGAAATCGTTCTCCAAAATTAATTGATCAACTGAAATAATCTTCCATGCATATGGAAATAAG
>JAYMTP010002057.1:0-21175 GCA_036897365.1 Geranium brycei
TTGACGTTAAATATAGGTCACGTGTGGCATCACGTGAGAAATATATTTTCTTAAATGACAAAATGTCATAAGGGTATTTGTGTCATTTAAAAAATATATTTCTCACGTGATGCCACATGTGACCTATATTTAACGTCAAAACAGACAAAAATGGGGCAAAGTGTAAAAAAAACTATTTTAACTTGGGCAAAATAAAAATTTTATTTTAGTTGTGGTAAAGTGTAAATGAGATCATTTTAGTAGGAATAAACTGTAATTAACCCAAGTATAAATGAACACTTTCTTTTGCCTTTATTTATCTGGTGCAAGGCTCAAAACTTACACAAACACCTTAACAACTTTTCACATTGACAAGCACAAGAAAGTTAAACATTTGACAGCACAAAATGTGAAAAATAACAGATTCTTCATATATGGACAATAGTTCTCACAAGTACAAATTACATGAGAGTGCACAATACATCCCCAAATTTACAGAGAGAATAGTCTTGTCCACAAAAAGCAATGAAAACAATGAAACCTATAAGCCCCCACAACAAGAGCCCCCACAAAGCCTTCCTTCTCTTCATGGCAACAACCCCATGATGGAAAGTCCACTTATTTACTCAAAATTGAAGAAAGCTCCCAAAACCCTTTCCCTCATTTTCCTTTCACTTTCATTCACATGAAGAAAATTTACAGCTTTCCATGGCATTTTGATTTCTTGCCATTCTCGGCGAGCCCTTCCCACATGGGGAAGAAGGCGAAACAGATCATCAATAACAGTCTTTAACATGCAGCCATGCAAGAGCGAGTGAGAAGTCAAACCTTAACGGATTCAGGATAGTGTCCAAAAAAATAAACTCCCTCTGAGGCTGACCCGTGAACCGTTTCATCGTCCTGTCTCTATTATCTCGAAACTGCATTGTTTCTCGATTATGATCATGTTCTCGAGCACACCCTCCTTTTTCTCTTTTCTTGTTATTGCTTAGAGACTGAATGATTAGGAGGCTCGGATTATATATGGCAATGCTGATGTTGATGCCTACTTGTGGTCCTTCCTAGCAAAAGCCTGAATGTAAAATTTATTTTACCTTTGGACAAATATCACTGGAATTTGATGGTTATGGGACAATATCATAATCTTTGTGTGTTAAACAGCATAAGTAGAGATAATATTCTGTTTCTATCAAAACCTTTTTCTTCATTTACAGTCATTTTGTTAATGTTAAGGGCAATAATTGTCAATGTTAAGGACAGTTTCGTCATTTTCATACAAATACATACATTTTGCACAAAAAAATTAAAGTTCATATCACATTTTTGCCATTAACAAAGTACACAACACTGTCTTGAAAAAGTGTGATAGTATACAACACGTTTTTGCCATTTTCCCTAAAATTTATCCTACCTTTTCAGTTTTTCACCATATGAACACATTAATATCACTAGAATTTGATGATTACGGGACAATATCACAATCTTTTGTGTTAAACAACATAAGTAGAGATAATGTTCTGTTTCTATCAAACAATAGTATTTAACTTTTTGAGGTTTTCACTTACCAGAACTTGGAAGTGACCATCAGCTAAATAGGATCAAAGAATGTTCAGCCTGAAAGTTTTGAAGAATCGCGTATTAAACAATTTTAAGCAAATAAGAGAATTGAAGGACAGTAGTAACCAAGTTTGAGTTTTTTCACTCACCCAAAATTTGAAGTGACCATCAGCAAATAGTTCTTGATGCAGATCATGCAATTGAAGTGCCAAAATCTTGATTTGGGTTTAACGGGCAAATTCATTCCAAAACCACATAATATGGATGATAATGGCTGATCTTGAAATTCTTTGAATTTTTACTCAGTTTGAGTGGTTTCAGATTCATAAACGACGACAAATTGAACATGCAAAAAGGATTTCGAACTCGGGCATGAAGAAAAATGTGTAACGTGGACGCTTTTAGGAGGTTCAGCAGAAACTATTGATGTCACATTGTTCCCATTTTTACTTTTACCAGTGTCATAATCGCCAGAAGACGGAGGGCTCATCTCCAATGAGTTTGTTTGTGATACTTAACAAGTGGGAAGGGACTTGTTTGGTCATAGGTTTGGGCTCATCTTTGAGTTAGTCATGCAAAGATTTCTGGAAATGCCTCTTCTTTGTACCCAAAATGCAAATCAAGTACCCAAATAAACTAAGATAAGCAATATTGTCATAACAATCCTTATTGAAGTAATCATCAGACAGTTCGCTTTCGTATATGTGCGAAGATTGCTAGAAATGTCTTTCCTTTGTTTCTAAAGCTCAAGTCATCGACTCAATTCAACCGATCAAAGCAATAATGTCACAATAAACCCTATAGAGCTATGAACAATTCATCAAGACCTTACCAATCAATTACATTCCAAATACAAAGTGAGTAACATTTCAAAATTTCAAGGTTGAAGAGGCAATTCTGAATTCTCCATTATAGTATGATGCAAATCTACGACTGCCCTAAAAACAGCACTAAGAAACAAATATACCATAAAAGGTCTGACTTTAACCATCTATGTCCAAAACCTATCTAGCAACCTCAATCTAGAGTCGACCTCATTTCAGCTCACCCTTCAATCAATCACCTAAAATTTGAATTACATCTACCACAAGAAAAATCTAGTTTTAGAATTTAGTTACTCAGTTGAATTGCTAAAACCTATAGCTACAACCCAGAAAAAAACTAAATTCATAGAGCATTACTCAGCTAAGTAGCTCACTGAATCCAAAAAAAAAGACTGCTCCAAAATAATCATAACTTTATGCATTTTGTACTGATCCAGTTCCAAATACAATTGACATTCGTCAGATCAATCCTATAAATCTTGAAGTACCAAAAAACCCTAAGTTTTTCAAAAACACAATGTACACAAACAGCTCATCCTCCAATCAATCACCTAAAATTTGAATTACATCTACCACAAAAAAAATAATTTCACAATTTAATTACACAGTTGAATTGTTAAAACCTATAGCTCCAATCCAGAAAAAAAAAACTAAATTCTAAGAACATTACACAGCTGACTCAATCTCGAAAAGTACCAAAAGCAACACAATCTACACAAACTCATGTTGCAGAACCGTAAGAACAGTGAAATCAGAGAAATAGACAAGAACCCATTTACCAGAAAGGCTTAAAAAGCAGTCTGGATCCGAATCTCTGGGCGGAGCTTGGAGCTGAGAGCTCAGCAGCCACAACGATGGTGAAGAACAGATCATCGGTAGTGTAAGAGCATCGGACGCTTCAGATTCCGCCACGTAGTCCTTTTGATCTCAATTGGGCTTATTGACCCGTATAAGAAGAACACGCAAGGCCCAAATAACGCTACAAGCCCAGAGAGGAAAAATCGATCGTGGCAAATCAAGCCCGTTAGGATTTGAGAGTGGGCCAGTGGCTGTATACGTAATTTCGTGATGGTTAGGGGGAGAAATATGTATTTTCACCTTCCAATCCTCCCCTTCCCCTTTTAACCAAAAAGCAGCACCAAAACGAAACTCACGTTTCGCGCAAAAACGAAGCAAAGGCTCTGTGACTGTGACCACCTCTCTCGCGATTCATCAATGGCTCATTCCTCTACCTCTCACGTGAGCCTCTCTCTCTCTCTGGTCCGATCTGTTTCTGGTATCGATTCATCGCCATTTTCCAGAACATTTGAGTCGTTAATTCCAGTAATTATTTACTGCGTTTTCATTTTCTAATTCTTGTATTTTGTGTATCTGTGTGAGTATAGGTTTCGATCTGCGAATAATCTGTGAATCGCCTTTGTTAGGAGATTTTTTCTGTGAATTTAGTGACCGAAAATTAGGTTGTGCCTCGTCTGAAACGTAATGATGAAATTTCGTTGATCTTTCGCTCAAGCTGAGCGAGATTGAGATTGCGATTTTGGATTTCTGTTCCATGGATTCTTCTCTAGGAAATGAACTGTGTTCGTTGTGTTTTTGGATTTGGTTTCTCGGCTTCCAAACAGAGGATAAGTTTTGATCTGTGGTGTTTTTTTAGTTTGGATTAGGTTTCTCAATGTTCATAAGCTTCACACACTCAATGCATTGCTTATAGTCTAATGTATCATTGCATATGATGCTTGTGAATAATTGTGATGTTTTTGTTCTATGGTGATGTGTCAACCAGTATAATCATGTGATCTGAAATGTTTTTCACATAGATCATAACCTATAAGCTTTTTATATGAGGCGTTTTTTTTGTTCGGATTGGGTTTCTCAATGCTCCCTCGGATCACTATTTCAATGCATTGCTTACAGTCTAGTGTTTTGTGGTGTATGCTGTTTGTGATGTTTTTGTATAATCACTATTTCAATGCATTGCTTACAGTCTAGTGTTTTTCATTTGGATTTGGTTTCTTAATGTACCGGAGGAACATACCAGCAATGCATGGGTTATAGCTCAGTGTTTTTAGCATACAATGTTCATGATGCTTTTGTTTCACGGTGATCTCTCAATGTGTAACTATGCATAACTACATTTGATTATTTATTGTTCGTGTTGCAACATGCAAGTTCTTGGATGATTGAATTTAACTCTAGTTTGAACATTTCGGAACTCCTTGGGGGAGTAATATGGTTAATGATGATCCAAGTGCCAGTAGTATGAATAAGGATGACACTTGACTTGACTATGTTTGATTTTGGGAATGATTGCACTGTTCTATATTTGATATATCCATGATTGAGCTGTCTGTATCTCTTAGGAACTATGCCCTTTGATAAAGAACATTCTTCTTCTAGACGCTGAAGGAAAACGTGTAGCAGTGAAGTATTTCTCGGATGACTGGCCTGCAAATAATGCGAAATTGGCTTTTGAAAAATCTGTTTTCAGTAAGACTGTAAAGACAAATGCTCGTTCAGAAGGTATGGGGAATGAGTTCATATGCATCTTTTGAGATTGAAGATGAGTGATTGTGTGCCCTTGTGTGGTGTTACCATATGTTACTACAATCGTCAGATCATTTTGATTTTTGAATACCTTAGAAGTCGTAGTCCTCCACGCCCATCAAATATTCTAAGTTGCTTGTCAGTGAAGTCTGGAGATACCAAATGATTCATATCCATAACAGGCATTTTCATCCTCATGCCAAACACTTTTTAATATATGTATTTATATGGGTTTTTTTTCTTCCAATGTCACTTCACTTGTATGTTTAACAACTTCTTGCATTGCCATTTTCAGCGGAGATCGCAATGTTGGACAACAACATTGTCGTCTATAAGTTTGTCCAGGACCTTCACTTCTTTGTAACAGGCGGTGATAATGAGAATGAACTCATTTTAGCTGCTGTTCTTCATGGATTCTTTGATGCTATAACCCTTCTCCTGAGGTAATCTTGCTCATAATTTTATCCTCTATTCTCTTGTTTATATTATTGATTCCTTAGTTCGTACTTTGTGCATGTCTTTGTTCTAGGAACAATGTTGACAAGAGGGAAGCAATTGAGAACTTGGATCTCGTTCTTTTGTGCCTTGATGAGATTGTTGATGGAGGGTAAGCAATTTAATTCTTGAACTCGTACATACATTCTGCAAGAGGGAACCATTTTAATGGCTTGTGTTTTCTCATAAACTTTGTGAGGGTGATGCAGAACAAAATGAATCTGTAGTTTGTCTGTGTTAATGAGTCTGGGGACTTAAATATAAGTGGTAAACTATACTCAGCTCATTATCGATGCATGAAAGGACTAAATAGAATTGACTGCCAGAGCTTGTATATTCATATGACTTTTCATAGTACCTGTGCTTAATTGCACATGTTTGTACTTTGTACAGTCACAGTGGAATGAAACTAATTAAACCTTATACATGTAGTATGGAGGCTTTATTAAACTTATTAATATCTGGAACCTTCCAAGCTTTATTCAATGTAAACGATTTATTTCCTGAATGTAGACTATAAATTCTTATGTTTTTCTTCTTCCAATTATTCCTTTTGCAGGATGGTGCTCGAAACAGACGCCAATGTAATAGCAGGAAAAGTAGCAAGCCATAGCATGGACGCCGGTGCACCTCTCTCCGAGCAGGTGCTGTAAATTTCCTTCCACTTGCAAATACATTAGAATATGTTATATCTAGTACTATAAAAAATGTTAGACGCTAGTCGGACAAATAGGGCATTTGGGGACTAATTGGGGGAACACGGGTTATACCATGCTAATTGTATCACTTTCTAACATTATTATTTCCGTTAATTACTCAGTATCTTTGCAACCCTAGAACTCCAGTTTCTTGCACCACAAACACAAACCATTTTGACATTCACGATCTAGGCACCTTGCTAGCCCCCTCTCATGCAATGGGTACAAATGGCTGAATTTCTAAAATATAATTATATTATTGATGAATAATTTGATAATGAATACTATGAATTACAATAAGAGGTTTCTTTATATAGGGAGCAATAAGAAATAAACTATTTAAGAAAACTTGATACTAATAGGAAAAAGTAAATCCTAATACTAAAACCTTATTATTATTTACCTATTCTAACACAAAATTTCTCCATTTAGACCATAATCTAACTTAAATATTTCATTGATTTTGCAGACTATAAGCCAAGCTTTGGCTACAGCACGCGAACATTTGACAAGAAGCCTTCTCAAATAAGAATTTCGGCATATCCAGGCAAGGAACTACACCCGACCTTACTTTACTTCTTCGCACTTCATGCTCCCGTCTTCGCATCAGTCATGAGTCGCTAGTACAGTAGATCGTTTCCTTTATCTGTTTGCGTGTTTAGAGTGATGATCATCATTGTCATTTGGTTAAAGATGCTATTGAAATTGAATTCAGCATACCAAATTAGGTACATCCGAAAGCATCAAATCATATACACATACATGAAATAGTTTAGGTGCGGAAAATGCTCCAATTTACCCTTAGCATTGACTGAAATGTTTCAGTTCAGTCCTAAATTTGGATGTCCTAATTTACTCTAAACTTACGAATAATTTGGAACAAGTTCAAGTTAATCTTATGAATTTAGATATTAGAGCATATCATATGAACCTAGTACTAATTTGAAATAAAACTGGAACAAAACATATACATTCTACTGAATTGAGGAAAATAACAAATCACAGGCTTAAATTGAAAACTACCTTGATACAATTTAGGGAAAATTACAAAAACTCTCCCTTTATTGTATTTTTGCAAAATCTCTCCCTCACTCGTGTTCAAATTTGCACGATCTGTACAAATCCGTGAAATTAACAGAAGTGTCACTTAAGTGTTGGACGTTTAAGTTAGCACGTTTAGGGGTGGGCGTGGGGTCTAGAACCGGACCGAATCAGTCAAAAATTGGACTGGATTGGGCTCCCTGGTTCTCTATTTTAAGAACCAGAATCGAAACTGTCACATGCGGTTCTCGATTCTCCAGTCCCGGTTCTGGTTCGGTTTGAATTCGGTCTCCGATTCCGTTGCCAAAGTACACACCCCTAAGCACGTTTGAATTGACACTTAAGTGACATTTTTATTAATTTTCACGGATTTGCATAGACAATGCAAAAATAAACATGAGTAAGAGAGTTTTTTCAAAAATGAACATTAATGAGGGAGAATTTTTGAAAAAATACAGGGAATGGAGAGTTTGTGCAAAAAAAAACATAATTACTGGAAGACTTTTTACCAAAATATAAATATCTTGAGAGATACGTAACGGATATCCCTTGGACCGTTTCAACTGAGAATTAGCCGCAAAATACAAAAAAACAAAGTGTTGTTCAGTGACATCACTAGACACCTCAAATCAGCTTTTTTTTTCCTTTAAAAGTCAAACTTGGGCCACATCCAATGGACCAATACAACGTGAATGGATCATATACAGGTAGTGGTAAATATATTTTAGGAACATGTTAGAACTTTATTTATGTAATTTTCTGGGTTTTATAATTGTATACAGCATTTAACACATGTAAATTAATATAAAAAATAACTCCGAACCAATCCATAGGCCGGCCTAATCTTGATCTTAATTTATTAGTTTAACACTTGATGGTCCAAAGCTTCCATGTGGTCAGTGATTATATGGGTTCCATATTTTTTTTGTACTGAAAAAGTAAGCAAAGACTAAACTCTAAAGGTGTGGTATATAAATATTAGTTCTATAGTTAGCTTCAGCTTCACTTTAGGGTTTTATAAAGCTTCTTTCACTTTAATACTTGTTTTGGGAAGTTAAAGCCATGGCATGGGCCAAGCCAACCACAGTTAATTATTTATTATTTTGAATTTGAAATGCGTGTTCATGGTATAGTCAATTGGGTATTTTAAATTCTTACTCCATTACACACTTTGATCATTTATCATGCCTTGTCTATTGTATCCCCATCCCATTTGAGACTTCAGAGTACTCCTTGTTATTCTCTACCGTATGAATAATATGACACAATTAAGTCATGGGAGAAGGGATGCATGGAAAGTGTTTAGGTGCAGATAAGATTGGGGGCTCTGGTCGGCTTCTGAAAATTTTATTTTCTTAAAATCAAAAATATTGGTTCGGTTCAAAACCAAACTGTGGACAATTTTTAAACGGGTTCAATAATCACATCCCTCAGTCCTTTACATTGTCAAATCTGATCCTTCTGATCCTCATCAGGTTCGAAACTTTTCGTCATCCCTGAAAAGTTACATTTGAAGATGACTTACAAATTAAGAAATGTCTCAAGAGGATATACAAGTTGATACATGATACACATAATAATTTAATTTTCCTTCCAAAATTGATAGAACATTATGCCCAATTTTGGCATAACTTAGCTCTTAAGAATTCCATTTCAACTTTTATTTTACATTTCCCCCTCAATTTTAAGTTTAATTGTCATTGTATTGAGAAAAGTTTGCTGAGAGAGTTTGTTATTTTTTGAATACTAGTAGAATAAAAAAAAGCATAAATTCCATTTTGGACTCGCATGGTTGCTTTCTTTATCTTGTTTGAAGGAAACATTAATAAAGGTGACTATGAAAATGAAATCATGGAGGGCACTCCACTTGACTTTGATTTTTCAATCTTGGCATCGCCGTCACATGAATTTCCACAAAAGCGTGCCCAACATGGCAACCATCGGTTTCATTCTCAGATCCAAGACAAGGAAAAAAATAACTCCCACCCACATCTTTCAAAATCATCGAGAACCAAACAAAAAAAAATATCCTCCATCCCGAGCATGGACAAATTTGTTCATTTCATGAAATTTATCCCACAATGTTGCAGTGTTACTTATATTATCTTGATGATAAATAATGGGTTTTAAAATTCTTCCTATTTTAGTTATTGAAATTCATATTTTTATCGTAGCTGCCACTGTGCACTATTAATTACCTTTTTTCTTTTAAAAACTTGACATATTAAGCTCTAAATTACTAATCAGCATCAACGACTAGGGTGTAAACAAGTCGAATCGAGTTTCGGTTTACGTGGGTGGGGCTTGAACGAGTTTTATGCAACTAAGCTCAAGTTCGGCGCGTAAAATAATAGACAAGCTTAATATTAACTCGACTTGATTCAGTTCACTTAATATTCAATACAAATATTTATTAAAAATAAAAATAAAATAAAAAATTACACAGTTTATTAAGATAAGTCGGGGTCGGCTCGACTGATTCAGTTCGTTTAATTTTATCATAAATATTTACTAATTTTTAAAAATATATTAATAAAGATATGTAATTAATTAAATATTAAAGTGGCCGGTTCGCGGTTCTTAAAAGGTCATACTCAAGCTTGGCTCATTTATTAACCGAGTCCAATCTTGAGATCGTATTCGACTCGAGCTCGGTTATAATAAGTCCAAACCAAATATTTAACAAATCGAGTTCGAGCAGCTTGTTGGAAACTCGGCTCGTTTGCAACCCTATCAACGACCAGAACAGAGTAAAAGTTCGGTGAGACAGGACCCTCTCTGATTTTCCAGTCATAATAACATAAATGCTATAAAATTTACTTGTTTATAGTAATTAAAATTGAATGTGTGTGTGAGCAGCCCCAGCGTATTGGTTCGGGACACTCATTCTTTGGCTTCGGCCAGAGTTTGAGTCCTATCACGTCACGTGAGGATAGGCTGGGCTGCGTTTGTTGGGTCGGCTTTGGGTTGAGTAGTATAGGTTTCAAAAAACAAAAAAAAGTTGAATGTGTGTATATTGGTAATCATGAATAGCACTATCAAAAATTAAAACATTGTTTATGGAAGCTTCACAAATTGAATGTGAATGCCTACTCATCTGGTTGCAATTATGACAAATATAAATACATCAACGGTGTGAACCTAATATCGAATAAAAAATAGTTCCATCACAAATTAAATTCAAATATGCTTTACGCGCATTCAATTACTTATCTCGAAGCATTATCCATAGTTTAGGCAATTTTATCAATGTGAGAGAAAATGATGATTCAATGTTGACAAAAAAAGATTCTCAACGAGTACAATTAATAAGCATATTAATTATCTTCCAAAAATTAAAATGAAAGGAACTAGTTTATTAAATTTCCCACAATTTTTAAATTCCATGCCATCATTTTCACATTCAATTTGCGATTAGCCCAAAGTAATTTCACATAAAAACAATCATAAGATTAAAATCATTAACTTATATTCCTTAATATGTTTTCGGTGGATATACGGGTTATTTATATAATTTATTTTGGTCACTTTTGGTGTATTTATATATTTAAGTGTTTATGAACATTAAGGAGAAAATGTCCCATTATTAGCACACTAACATATTTTACATATAAATGATTGCGCCGCTTCAATCATTGTCAACATATTACCATTTAAATATTAAATTCACTTCTAAGTAAAATGATTTAAATAATTATCTTCAATTAATTGAAAATCATTGGTTATTTAAAAAAATAAATAAATTTATCACTCGATTTGTATGTGAATTTGCTCAATCGAGTCATTGCGAATTTCTCTGATCAACGGCTGGAGCCGTGACGTGATCGACGGTCCAGATCAGTTTGATTAGCAGATCATGGCGAGTCGTCTAATTAATATCTATAAAATTCGTTTCCTTAAATAAAATGTTACGCGGCAAGGAAGCAGACAGGAACATGCGCTGTAAGGACGCCACGTCAGATTACGCGGGGCCCACGTATTTGCATCTTCAAACGACCGGCTCTTCATTTCTTGGAAATTGCCAAGTCAATTAAAGACAAAAAATACTTTTCATTTTTCTCATTTAAATGTTAAAAATAATTTAATTTAAACATGATACACAAAGTTCTATTATGTATAAAGATCATATAGAATATGTAACACTTACTGATATAAAGTACCATAAATTAATTTTAAATAATAATAAATGAAATATTTCATGTATTTATAAATGTACATGTTTATTCTAATTTGATCGACCCGAATAAATACTGTGCTTTTATTATTTATTTTCGAATCTCCTTATTGTTTGATTCAATTTTCTTTTTGCATAAACCCGATTTTTTAAATTTCTTTTGATAAGATATTACTGATCAATAATAGACATTAAAGAGTTATTGAACGAAAGCCACTCATTATGGTGCATGTTAAACCCCAACTCAATCATATGATAAAATAAAAGGTTAATTTTAATTAAATTTAATTTTTTCAAAATTATGCATGAATCTTTTGAATCTATATTTTATTAATTGAAAAACGATATAGTTTCTACGTGAATAATTCTCATAAACATTAAATTTTAAATGTCGATTTTGTATTACTTATATTTGTCAATAGATATTATTTTTTGAAGAAAATAATTATAAAATTAGTGTGAATTAATCGGATTTATTGTTTAAATAAAACATTGTATTAAACTCGAAGTGAAGTAGTATAAAAAGTGGAGGAAATTATGTGTCACACAAAGTAACTTATTGGCGACAAAATTGAATTTGAGAAAAAAAAATATAAAAACGAAGGCTTAGGAATCGGGAAATGAAAATCATATCTGGCATTGGTTCGAGCTCTGGTCGACTGAGACACGATCCCTAACATGAGCATTGATTGATCTTCACCAATCTGCTTCTCGCTGCACTTCCAATCCCGATCTGTGAAATCGCGAGCTCGTTTCAGTGTTTCTGGGCTTGATTCGTCGCTGACTTGCTGTTTTCGCGGTCAATTTCGGCTCTGGAGGGCTTAGAGCTCTGGTTCCAGGTGAGTTTGATTTGGTTTCGTTCTGGGTTTTTTTAGCTGCTTCTGGGTGTTGCTCATTGAAGATTTGGGGTTTGAATCTGTTTTTGATCTGGGTTCGAGATGGGTTTTAGCTGGGAGTTTTGTTTTGATGGGTTTTTTTTCTTCCATGTGAATGTGACGGTTAGTGTGAGGTTTTTAGCTCTAATTTGTGAGTTTTTGATAATTTTGTGCTTGTAGAGTTAATTATATTTGTAGTTATGGTGATTGGGAATTTAGGAATTTGGGGGGATTAGTTTCAGGATTTGCAAGAATTTTTTGAAGTAGATTTGAATGTGAACCAATTTGTGATTTTTCATGTGGATGTCATACGGTATGAGATTTGTAGCTCTAATGTGTGATTTTGTGCTTGTATTTTTAATTATCTTTGTAGTTATGGTGATTGGGAATTTGGGGCGGTTAGTGTCAGGATTTGCAATTGTGGGTGCGTGAGATTTTCTGAAGTAAATTAGGTTTTGTACCAAATTCCTCATAATGGTTTGGTGTGTTCAGTGCATGAAGTCTGCTATTTTCAGGAATTGTGTGTGTGTGTGTCTTTGTATGCTATTGCTGTTGCAGTTTTGTGTATTAAGGGTTAATTTCGATCTGGGTTTTTTGTTTTGGTGGATTTTTCATTTGATTGTGACATTTAACTCTAATTTGTGAGGTTTTGCTAATTCTGTGCTTGTTAATTATATTTGTACTTATGGTGATTGGGGGAATTTAGGAATTTGGGGTGATTAGTTTCAGGATTTGCAAGATTATTCTGAAGTAGATTTGACTGTGAACCATTTCCTCACAATAGAGTATGTTATTTTTCAGGATTTATGCGTGTGACATTCAGTATGAGATTTGTAGCTCTAATTTGTGATTTTGTGTTTGTAGAGTTTATCTTTATGGTTATGGTGATTGGGAATTTAGGGTGATTTATGTCATGATTTGCAATAGTGGGTATGCAAGATTTTCTGAAGTAGATTCGATTCTGAACCAATTTCCTCATGGTGGCGTGCTATGCTCACTGCATGAAGCCTGTTTTTTGCAGAAATTGTGTGTGTGTGTGTGTTTCATCGTTTTGTATGCTATTGCAGTTTTGTGTATTAAGAGTTAATTTCGATATGTATTTTTTGTTACTAGGCGATTTAGAAGGACGCGCCTAGCACTGGAAGGACATTACTTGTGGTGGTGATTGCATGATATTGTAGTTTTCAGCTGAAATTGTAATAGATGGCGCGGGGCAGGATAAGGGCAAAGCTCCGGCGAAGCCATCTCTACACATTCGCCTGCATCCGACCCCATTTCCCGTCCGAACTGGGCGATCAAATCGAAGGTCCTGGTTTCTCAAGAATTGTAAATTGCAACCAACCTGTCATCGACGGGAAGAAGAGGCCCTATTGCTCGAATTACATATCCACCACGAAGTATAACGTCATCACTTTCTTCCCCAAGGCTCTCTACGAGCAGTTCCGACGAGTTGCCAATCTCTACTTCCTCGCCGCCGCTTGCCTCTCGTTCACCGCCCTCTCCCCGTACAGCTATTTAAGCATGGTCGCTCCCCTTGCTTTCGTCGTGGGGCTCAGCATGGCGAAGGAGGCATTGGAGGACTGGCGCAGGTACCGACAGGACGTGGCGGTCAATAAGCGGAAGGCTTGCTTTCACGCGGGGAATGGCTTGTTTAAGTACAAGAGCTGGGAGAAGCTACAAGTTGGAGACGTCGTGAAGGTCGAGAAAGACCAGTTTTTCCCGTCGGACCTATTGCTCCTGTCGTCGAGTTACGAGGACGGGATTTGTTATGTCGAGACGATGAATTTAGATGGCGAGACGAATTTGAAGGTGAAGAGGTCTTTGGAGGTGACATTGCCTTTGGATGAAGACGAGGGTTTTAAGGATTTTGAGGCGACTATCAAATGTGAAGACCCGAACCCGAGCCTCTACACGTTTGTCGGTAACTTTGAGTTTGACCGTCAAATTTACCCTCTCGACCCGAGTCAGATCCTCCTCCGAGACTCGAAGTTGAGGAACACGTCGCATGTGTATGGAGCGGTGATATTTACGGGTCACGACACCAAAGTCATGCAGAACAGCACAGACTCCCCAACGAAGAGGAGCTCGATAGAGGTCAGGTTGGACTCAGTTATATACTTGCTTTTTGGCCTCCTCGTGTTGATCTCGGTGATCAGCTCGATAGGGTTCGGGGAGTTGACGAAGTACCAAGTCACGAAGTGGTGGTACTTGCAGCCCGACGAAGATAAAGGCGTCGGGGATCCTCGGAAACCCTTTCGTTCCGGATTCTACCATCTCGTCACCGCTCTCATGCTTTACGGGTACTTGATCCCGATATCGCTGTACGTCTCCATCGAGGTCGTGAAGGTCCTGCAGGCGACTTTCATAAACCAGGACTTGCATATGTTTGATGAAGAGAGTGGGACTCCCGCGCGGGCCCGGACCTCGAACCTGAACGAGGAGCTTGGCCAGGTCGACACGATCCTCTCAGACAAGACGGGTACTTTGACGTGTAATCAGATGGATTTTTTAAAGTGTTCTGTTGCCGGAACCTCGTACGGTCTTAAATCTAGTGAAGTCGAGCTCGCTGCTGCAAAACAGATGGCGGGCGATCTCGATGATCAGGAACCAGATTTTTCAAATTTTCCTATGGTCAGTAGTAACAGACCGACGTCGTTGGATATTGAAATGGAGACCGTCATTCCGAAAACGAAAAAACCTCGCATAAAGGGATTCAGCTTTCAGGACGGGCGCCTGATGGACGGGAACTGGTCGAAAGAGGCCAACGCGGATAAAATCTCATTGTTTTGCAAGATATTAGCGGTGTGCCACACCGCAATTCCTGACTGGAACGAGGAGACGGGAAGTTTCGTGTATGAGGCAGAATCGCCCGACGAAGGGGCTTTCCTTCTTGCAGCGCGAGAATTTGGTTTTGAGTTTTGTAAGAGAACTCAATCGAGCGTGTTTGTCCGCGAACGATATCATCCCTCGGGGAAACCAATTCAGAGGTGAGTGTATAAATCGACGATTTCGTTTCTTATTAGAGGTGCTGTTTTTGCTTACTATATTCACCGATCATTTAAAATTACAGGGAGTTCAAAATTCTCAACATGTTGGATTTCACGAGCAAGAGAAAGAGAATGACGGTAATTGTGCGGGACGAAAGTGGGCAGATTCTTCTCTTTTGCAAGGGTGCTGACAGGTTAGGCTGAAATCTATTTTTTCTTTTTCCATATGGAAGTGACTTCCTATCAAGGTTCTAAAAAATGCTAGGTGCTAGTCGGGCAGGTTGGGACTCTGGGTATTAATCAGATTTGAATTTCTCTATTTTGTAAGTTATTATCTGTACACAATTAAAATATGAATTATAATATATAAAAATAATTATTATAAATATTTAGAATATAACAATATAAATTTTAATATTTGTTACATTCATGTCCTTAAAAAATAATAAAAGTACCAACAAAAGTATCTATTAATATAAATAATTTTAATTTTTGGAATTCATATTATTATTTGTTTAAAACAATCAATTTTGAAAAAAATAGGTTAAACCCGCCTAGCCGACTTGATCCGCCCGATCATCTGAAATCGGGTCGGTTTTCTAGAACTCCCTGCCTAGGCGGCCGCCTGGCCCACACTGCTTTCTATTGGGTACTTATAGTTGAATACATGATAGCAGCTTGTAAGTGAGAGTCCTTTTGCTTTGGTGTTTGAGGAAGTTTTAGCTATGGATCACTTCATTTTATGACTGGAGATTTCGGGTCCCAAATTGTGGAAGGGTCGTGTTCTGGTCCTTTTAGTTCTCAGAACTCTAAAGGCCATAACGGGGCAATGAGTTGCACGGCTCGTGTTGGGAACTTGTAATTGTCTCCTTCACCTATCATTTTCCTGGGAACCCATTTATATTTATATTGTTTTGGTTTGTGCAGCATCATCTTCGACCGTCTATCGAAAAATGGAAGAATGTACGAAGAAGCCACAACTAAGCATTTGAACGACTATGGTGAATCCGGGTTGCGCACATTGGCACTTTCTTACAGAAAGCTCGATGAGGCCGAGTATTCGGCCTGGAACGAAGAATTCGTGAAAGCTAGGACTTCTATCGGGGGTGATAGGGAGGCAATGCTCGAAAGGGTGTCTGATATGATCGAGAGGGAATTGATCCTCGTCGGTGCTACAGCCGTAGAAGACAAATTGCAACAAGGGGTACTAATCATCACCGTCTCTGTTAGAGCGCAATTAGTTTATTATCCGGTGATTCATATCATCTTAATAATTTTTTTGCTTCTGTTCAGGTTCCTCAGTGTATAGATAAATTGGCACAAGCTGGTCTGAAGATCTGGGTTTTGACCGGGGATAAGATGGAAACAGCGATCAACATAGGGTTCGTTTCTACCAAGCTTCTTTGTCCTACCAAAGGCTGTGGGTGAAGAGGCAGAGACCTCATGTAATAATCATGAGGTTACTGGTTCCAATCCCCATGCTGGCTTATTTGTTGATTGTACTGTTGCTGATAAAAAACGGAAATGGCAAAAAGGTGCCCTATAATATGACACTATTGCAAGAGGGTGCCGTGTTGTATGTTAATGGCAAAAAGGTGCTATGTTGTTTGCATTTTTGTTCAAAATGTGCGTATTTTTATAAAAGTGATGAAATTGCCCCTGAAATTAAGAATTAACTTTTTTAAAGAAATATTTTTAGAAGTTTTTTTGTTTTTATCTTTTAACTAAAATTTGTATGGTCAAATTTTAAGAATAATGCTCTACTAAACCAATTTAATGAGTTTGCTTGCGTGATGCAGATACGCCTGTAGTTTGCTCCGGCAGGGCATGAAGCAGATTAGCATATCGACAACAAATTTAGATCCAATACTCCAAGACGACAAAGAGGTACTCATCGCTTTGAGAAATAGTAGGAGCTCTTATTCACAAAATCACTTTCGTTTATGTAATTATGTTAAGACTCCAATATTTTTGTTGTTACTGATCAGGCGGTGAAGGAGAATGTTTTGATGCAAATCACCAATGCCTTGCAAATGGTCAAGCTGGAAAAAGATCCGCACGCTGCATTTGCTCTGATTATCGACGGAAAGACTCTAACACATGCTTTGGAGGATGATATGAAGCATCAGTTCTTGGAATTAGCTGTTCATTGTGCATCTGTCATTTGCTGCCGCGTCTCTCCAAAACAGAAGGCGTTGGTACGATTACTATATTTTTTGTACTTCTAAAATCTCTTCAGTCGACTGGTACTGGATTTGCATTCCCTTGTTTCTCGGCTTCACTGAAATCGATTTTTTTGCTTCAGGTAACAAGACTAGTAAAAGAAGGAACAGGAAAAACCACCTTAGCTATAGGCGACGGGGCTAATGATGTCGGGATGATACAAGAAGCTGATATTGGCGTTGGCATCAGTGGCGTGGAAGGTATGCAGGTTTGTGAACATCTAACTCTACCCCTTTTTATATGTTATCTGTCGTGAACATGATTTAATTTATCAGTGGCACTAATTTTAAATAGGGGTTTGCATGATTGAAGGTGATTGTGGCCGTTCTTCTCCTCTTTGTCTTTTTAACAAGCATCAAATGAAAACGCCTTTTGTTTTGTCTGTTTTAAAGGAAACGCACATCTATAAAGTTGTGTTCGCTGCACTGTCCTTTTATAAATTGAGATACACTAAATTTATGAGTCTATTCTGATATATTGGTGCTAGTTCTAAACTGAATATTAAGGGAAAATGGCAAAAACATGATGTATACTATCACACTTTTGCAAGAGGGTGCTGTGTACTTTGTTAATGCCAAAAAAGTGTTGTGAACTGATTTTCTGTGCAAAATGTATGCACTTGTACAAAAATGACGAAATTTAAGAATTTTATATAATAATTTTTGACTTAAAAATAATTTGATTAAAAAACTAAACTACAAAAGTTGATTATGCAAAAGCTAGTTAAAAGATATTTTGAGAAAAATCTTTTAAATTTTTATATATACACATATATTTCAAATAATTCTTAATTTTAAGGGCAATTTCGTCATTTTTATACAAATACACACATTTTGGACAAAAAAAATCAAAGTTCACAACACATTTTTGCCATTTACGAAGTACACACCACTCTCTTGCAAAAGTGAGTGTGATAGTATACAACGTGGTTTTTTCCATTTACCCAATATTCAATACTGAAATGTAATGACCATTGCTGTCAGATATGTATGAATCACAAGTAGGCTCGTGACAGTTGGATCTGTAAAACCTTGTACTCTGTCTTCTAGATTTTATAGTGAAGCTTACGGAATTCGCAACTTCTTGCAGGCTGTAATGGCTAGTGATTTTGCCATTGCCCAATTTCGGTTCTTGGAGAGACTTCTGGTCGTCCATGGACACTGGTGCTACAAGCGTATCGCTCAGATGGTAATAAAAACAAATCCTATCAAATATTTGCAATAATTCAGTAATCAATTTGTCATATTATTTACTCGGTTTTTCTTAAAACCTGTTCAGGTTTGTTATTTCTTCTACAAAAACATTGCTTTCGGTCTCACCCTCTTCTACTTTGAGGCATTTACGGGCTTCTCCGGGCAGTCAATCTACAACGACTGGTACATGACATTGTTCAACGTCATCCTTACCTCATTACCTGTCATTTCGCTCGGAGTCTTCGAGCAAGACGTTTCTTCCGATGTTTGCTTACAGGTTAGCTCCATTCTCCACACATTTTCATATTGACCAAACTGCCCCTTGAGTTAATATGAAAAATAAACACTGTATTTTGCATTTTATGGGAGAGATCAGCTTCAACGAGCGCTCATTTCCCTTTTTTATTTTAATTTTTAGTGCAAGGGCAATTTGGTAATTTTTAAAAAATTGAGATCAGTTGACATGGTTCACTTTTAAAGTTTAGGGCAGTGACATAGTCATTTTTGAAGTTTAGGGCTTTTCTGCATATTTTAGGACAGTGATGAACACTTTTCAAGTTTAGGCAATGTTATAAAATTCCCAACTAGTCCGGGTTAATCTCCAATTAATCCTTTACGACTCTTGATTAGTCCTCAATTAATCCCTTAAAGGCCCTCCCTGAACGACTAGCGCTTATGTATAACCGATTTTTTCTCTTAAATATACATATATCTACGTAGTGTTTTAAGAAATCACTGACTTGTCCGATTAATCATCTATTAATTTCCAATTTATCTGATTAATTTTCCAATTAGGCCCCAGAGGCTCTGTCCACCCAACTTAGTGTTTAGTATTTTTAAAAACACGCAACTTACGTAATAACCAATGTTCTAAAATCCCTGACTTGTCCGACTAATCTACGATTAGTCCTTGATTAATCCTTCAATCTGATTTATTTTCCGAGTAATCCATGATTAATCCCCAAAAGACTCTCTCTGCCCAACTAGCGCCTAACGCCTTTTTTGAATATTGGTAATAACCCTTCTTTTTACACATATTAACGTAATAACCGCTCGTTTTCTACAGTTCCCGGCGTTGTACCAGCAAGGACAGCAAAACTTGTTCTTCGACTGGAAGCGGATACTCGGCTGGATGGGCAACGGCCTCTATTCCTCGCTCGCCATCTTCTTCCTCAGCATCTTGATCTTCTTCAACCATGCCTTCCGCTCTGACGGACAGACGGGCGACATGGCGGTCCTCGGGACCACCATGTTCACCTGCATTGTCTGGGCAGTCAACTGCCAGATCGCCCTGACGATGAGCCACTTCACCTGGATCCAACACCTCTTCGTCACTGGGAGCGTTGCCTTCTGGTACCTCTTCGTCCTCGTCTACGGGATGCTCCCGTCCTCGAGCTCGGGCACCGCGTACCAGATCCTAGCAGAGGCGGTCGGGCCCGCCCCGCTGTACTGGTCGACGACGCTCATAGTGACCGTTGCGTGTAACCTCCCGTACCTCGTCTACATCTCGTACCAACGGTGCATCAACCCGATGGACCATCACATTATCCAGGAGATCAAGTACTGCCGGCGGGACGTGGAGGACCGGGGCATGTGGCACCGGGAGCGGTCAAAGGCGAGGCAGGAGACGAAGATCGGGTTCACGGCGAGGGTCGACGAGACGATCCGGCAGCTCAAGGGGAGGCTCAACAAGAAGCACTCCACCCTGGCCGGAGGGTCGGCGTCTCCGGCGAGCCATTGACGGGCTTCTCTCGGCGCAAGGTATTGTTTTATAGCCGTTGGTGGGTTTCTTGCGGTCGAAGGTATTGTTTTGTTTAATTAGGGTTTTGGGGAGGTTTCTATTCTTTCTTTGATTCTTTGATTTTTAAAAGGTTGGTTATAGGGGAAGCAATTGTTGTAGGTATTGTGTATGTGCAATGTTTATAGCAGTTTTTGAGGAATTTCAGGTTGTTTTGGTTGGTACATAGGTTCATTGTTGATTCGGTACCTTTCTTAAAATGGTAAGTTTCTGGTTATGTACCATTTGTTTTTGTTTCTGGTTTGTCGGAATCCAATTATTTTCACATATAATATAATAATTAATTAACTTACAAGCTGGTTCCCAAAATGAACGTAAACAAATTAAGTGAAACAAATATCTTAAACAAAAAGTTGATAACAAAACCAAATCAAAGCTCTATACATTCTATTTCACCTCCACTTCATCTTTTACCTAGAGATGGCAATTGGGTGGATTCGGGGCGGGTTTGGCAATTCCATCTCCGTCCCCATTAAAAATGGGGCGGGAATTCCTCACTTTTAACGGGACAAAGTTTTCCCGTCGGGTTTCGGAGATTTCCCATTTCCATCCCAAAAATAATGATAAATCATATTTATTTTTTTAATGAAATTTGTATTAAAAATATCATTTTAATAAAAAATATACTTAAACATATTATTATTTTGTTAAATATATGTTATAAAATATTATTTTAACAAAAAATATATTTAAAGATATTATTTTTCATTAAATAAGTATTATAAAATATAATTTGTAATTAAAAAAATATATTTTTTAATATATCGGGGCGAAGTGAAACTTGGAT